>VYZX01032795.1:88813-151413 GCA_013401335.1 Brachypteracias leptosomus | reverse complement strand
GATCAGAGGGCTGGAGCACATCTCCCACAAAGACAGGTTGAGAGAGTTGGGCTTGGTCAGCCTGGAGAAGAGAAGGGTCTGAGGAGACCTTATAGCAGCCTTCCAGTACCTGAAGGGGGCCACAAGAAAGTCAGGGAGGGACTGTTTACAAAGTCATGTATGATAGGACGAGGAGCAACAGTTTTAAACTACAGAAGGGTAGATTTAGATTAGACATTAGGAAGAAGTTCTTTACTATGAGGGTAGTGAATCACAGGAACAGGTTGCCCAGAGAGGTGGTGGAGGCCCCATCCCAACAGACATTCAAGACCAGGCTTGATGGGGCTCTGAGCAACCTGATCTAGTTAGAGACGTCCCTGCCGACTGCAGGGTGTTTGGACTGGATGACCTTGGAAGGTACCTCCCAACCCAATGCATTCTATGATTCTATGGTTTGGATGGGGTTTTTTCTGCATGGATGCTATTTGTCTGCACTCTCTGAAGGGAGACATTTGGTTTTCTGGGGATCTTTTGTTTCAGTGTCATACAACACTTTACTGAAAACGTTATCGGTAAGTTGTATCAGAAAGGGCAGATAATGCTGAATGGGAAAAGGAGGAGAAACGATAGAAGGGACACCAAGGTTGGAGGGGCAGAAGGAAGGGGGCAAGGGAGGAGGTACTCCAGGAGGTGGAGCAGATACCCACGGCATTATTGAGTGCCCACACTGGAGCAGGTTTATCCTGAAGTTCTACAGCCCATGAAGGACCCCATGGTGGAGCAGGGAAAAAGCATGAGAAGGAAGGAGTGGCTGTTATGGAGTGACCCCAGCTCCCATTCCCCATTCTTCTGTGCAACCTGGGTAGAGGAGAAAGTAGAGGAATTGGGAATGACGCTGCACCTGGGAAAGGGGAGAGAAGACAGACATCATTTTAATGTTAGTCTTTGTTTCTCACTACCTGAATCTATTGTAATTGGCAACAAATTAAAATATTTTTACCCCAGTCAAGTCTAGTTTGCTTGTGATGGTAACTGGCAAGGGAGCTCCCTCTCCCTACCTTGACACAAGACCTTTCTCACACTGTTTTCTGAGCAGGGGTAGTGAGTGAGTGAGCAGCTGAGTAGGAGTTTGTCTGTTTGTGAAGGCTAACCTGCCACATACTGTTCACAGGAAGCAAAAGCCAAATGCATTAGTTAATTTTAAAACAATGGATGATTAATAAAGCTAATAAGTAAAGGATAAGGAAGCCAATCATGGGTATATATCCTTGCTTCTCTCAGGAGCTCCCTACCATGGTTTCCAGCCTGTCCTTGGATGCCATAAGTTGGGGCCCTGATGCTGTCTCAGACTATTCCAAAAAGTGAAAATGAATGCTATGGGCACATTGATTTTTCCCTACAGGTATTTTTGCCCTTGTACGCATCTACTAGTTCAAAAAACTCAAGCAGTTTCTCTCTGAGGTATTGATTTTTAATCTTGTTTGCCCTTCATGTTTGATTTAACTAAAGAGAAGGAGCTCTTGTAAGAGTTTGCAACTGTTAGCTTGTGCTGTACTTAGAATAATCTATCCCCTGTGTACCTTAACTATAAACACACATGGCTTTCCAGAGAGCTGCTGGTAAATCTCCAGAGACCAATAAAGACCTGAGATATATTTTCAAAAAATATCCACTAGAGGGTACTCAATGACCTTCCAGTGAATGCAGGTTTGCAATCTAGCGACTGGGAGAGGAAAGCCGAAACAAAATGTCACTTACAGTTGCATTAACAATAGCAAAGCACAACATAAGGCCAGAAAGCACAGTAAAGAGGATTTTAGGGGAAAGAAGTGTTGAGCTAGCTGAAATCCAGCAGGAACATAGCTCCGGTATCGTAGCTGCAGAGACCCCATGCTGCCAAATGGAAATGGGGCAATGGAAATGGGGGTTTGGTGACACTTTCCTGGGGAGCATGAGCCTGTGTCCAGCCCCGCTGTGGGATGGGAGTGAGGGGCTGGCCGGAGGCACAGTTCACATCCTCATGACAGCACATTGCTGGGTTTTCTTTCTTTTTGTCCTGCTTTTGTTGTCTGACCTGCAAAGAGAGAAGCTTTGGGGGTGATCTCTGTGGTCTGGCACAGCTGAGGTTTTCTAAAAAAAACCCAAACAAACGTGCATTTTTTTATTCTGTTGGCCATTGAGAGAGTTGATTGGAGATGTTGGGGTATAAAAGAACATCTTGTAAAACAACACTGATGGCTGTTCCACAGCCATCTATTTTCACTGTGCTAATCACTTGAGATCATTTTAAATGAGCAGCTGATGACTGTCCTTTATAGGCAGATTAAAAAATGAGACAATTTTACCATGCAGGTAAGTCACAAGCATCCGCAGAGGCTTTATAAACCCGGCAAATGCCCTGGTCACAAATGTCTGCTCATATTATTACTATTCCACGCCTTTATTTCCCCATTAAATGCTACAAAGGGCATGTAAAATGCTCGACATGGTCTCAGAAAGGCTGGTCCTGCAAGGATATGCCATTCGTCTTCTGCCTTCTGCTTCCGAAAAATCAATAACAAGCATCTTATTTTGGTGTTGAAAGAGAAGATTTTTACTATCCAGCAGGACATCTGAGTTATTGACCTTGAACGCTAATCAGTATGTTTGAATGTTCTCACCAGGTTTAGAGCCAAGGCAAAAAAAAATCTAATTAAATCAGCAGGGGGCACGATTTCTACAAAATATCACAGGATTACCCAGCCGTGTGCAGGATTTTCTTTCTATTACACAGCACAGGGCTGCCCACCAATACTGTTTTTAAAGATCTAATGTGTTTTTTCTCAGTTAACCTGTTCAGTCTCTGAGCTGCCCCACAGGAAATCTCAGATGTTACCAACGTGATTCAGGGTCCTTCAAAGAGACCCTCTGCACCAGCAGTCAGTCCTCTGGCTCAGTCCTGCAGGGTGTTGCTTTAGCCATCCTGCAGTCCTTTTTTCTTCTTTTTCTGGATGTCCAAATTTCCTGGGGGAAGCTCAAGCCTTGATTTCCTTGCCATTAACCTGTGATACACCAAAGACGTGCTGGATCACATCTGCCTGTGACCGTGGGTCATGGGCACCAAGCTCAAAGGTCCTGGTGGGCAGCAAGAGGCTTGCCTGCATCCCTGAAATACTTCTTACCAGTAAGCAAACAGGAAGGCAAAACTGAGATGAGATGAACACATACTATCATGCAACATCTAGGAGAGCTGGTACTACTTTTGGAGGTAGTAAGAAGAAAATCTGGGGGTTCTTACAACAACATAGGGATTGCCACACTAGAGGGCACCCTAGAAAAGATCAGAGAAAGGTCCACCCACCTCAGTGCCCTGGGTCTGCCGTAAAATGGTATGTCTGTAGGGAAGATGTATGAAAAGAGGGCATGTTTAGGGCATCCATCCTCTCCCTCCATAAATCAGTCAGTAGCATTTGGGATGTCCTGAGGCTGGATCCATTCCATGGTGCTTTATAACCATGAGTGGCTTTACTTAACAGAAAGGCTGTAGTGGGGATGCAAGCAAACATTCTGGGTTACCATCTTCCCAGTTGAATCTAGCTATGACTTTCTAGTTTGTACCACATCTTGAATCTTGGGAAACTTGGGGGTTTGGTCCTGTTTTTTCCTCTGAGATCTTGTCTTTAAAGGATAGACACTCAAGCTGTCTGGCTTTACAAAAAAAAAAAAAGAGGGATGAATTCCTGGAAAAATTAATTCTTCTCATTTTTAATTAGCAAACCCCAATTAATACCTGTAAGTAGTTTTAGGTGTGTGGTTTGCTTCTTTCACAGACTTACCTGTGAAATGGCTTTACCCATTTCCAGTACATCTCGATTGGAGCCTCCCCTGAGGAACACACCAGTGGGGAGAGTATCTGAGAGAGCTAGAGGTGATGGTGGCAAAAATAACCAGTGCTGATGATGAACATGGATGAGGGAGCGCTGTAAGGATGTGCTGACAGAAAATGTGGTGTAGGTATTAAGGAAAGCTTTTAAATGCTAAAAGGGAAGATCTTCCAGTAGCTTCCCAGGATTTATTTTTTTTTTTCCTCATATTTAGCTTGTTCCCAATTATGTTCCATTACGAACGCTTTGCTTAAATAAACCTGCAGACTGTATTCAAAACTCAGTGACAAAGCAAATGTATAGTCAAGGGTAAGTGTAGGTGAATGGATTTTAGCCACTTTTAGTTCAGAATAATGCAATTTTGCCACTTCTCCAGCAAGCCAGCTGGATGAACTTGCAATTTCTTTACCAGTTACACTGCCAGCTGGTTTTCATGGTTTTCACCTGCAAATTAGGCAGAACAAAAGCAGGGAACATGCTGAAGGCAGCCAGTGGAATGGTGCTCCAAGGTGGAAAGCAGTCAGATCTGAGTGTCCACAGCAGTATGGACTAAAGAGGCAAAGAGAACCTCCCTTATTTTTATTGTGTCATCTTGGATACCTGATCCAAAGGCTCATGCCATTTTTATTATGAATTCTTGTTCAAACTCCACCTCAGGTTCTTGGAAAGTTCAAGTTCACCTTCAGTCTTTGATCATTAGAGAAGGGGATTTTCTCCTTGACATTAATGAAAGCACGTAGATTTGGGGACTCAGATTGACTGTTTTTGTTTGGTCTTGCTATAAAAGTTGGCAATCAAAGTTCAGAATACAGCATAACTCTAAATATATAGTTCATCATGATTTATAAAACAACACATTAGTTATTTTAATAATTACAGTGTCGTCTTGTTTCATCCAAATTCCCTGCCTTCACTTCAGTGCACTTATCTAGGCCTCTGACTAGGTCCCTTTGCTTCAGCTGCTACTAACCTTTCATGTGCATCTCCCCAATTCCAGCTTTTTGATACCTCAGAAAATAAAATGGGGCTTGTAAGGGGCCTGTTTGGGCTTTGCTTCACAAGTCTGACAATATTATATTCCAGTTTCTCCTAAGATGCTCTAAGGAGGAGATCTGCACACTCAAGCAGACTTCCCAGAAGGTTAAGTACTCCAGCTTTGCTGCTTCCTCAGTGAATATGCAGGTGTGGATTAAGGACCACCCACCTTCTTCTGATCTTGGGGATAAATCATGCACTCTAAAGTGGGTGCCTGCTACTATGACTGCCAGTTCCTAGAAAACCTTGGTGGTGGATTTAAAAAGAGCTATTATATGCTGAGAAAAAAGAACAAAACACCACAAAAACAACAACAACAAAACCCCAAAATATACAAACAACTGTTTTCCACTTGAGAAGCATTTTCCAACTACATTTAAAGAAAAGGAAGAGGTGATGATAGAAGCCAGCCTGCAAAAAGCCTGCTTTTTATTTCTCCTCAATGTCCCCAAAGAAAGCACATGTAGCTCCCCTTCTGCACACACACGTGCCAAGGACTTCCTTGATCTGGACACGTAGGTCTCTGTCTCCTGCCTACCTACAGACCAGATAGAGAGATGCTTACGCTTGCCCACAGCCCTTTTGACACTTCGTTGCAGACATATGTGCTAAATGTGTTGACTGGGCTGGATTGCTCCTGTAACATGGTGTAAGCCAACTGAAGAAGCAGTGGCCACAGGAAGAGTCAATGGTCCTGTCAACCACTGTTGGTAACATACTGTCTGGATATTCCCAAGCGGAGAAAAAAGGAAGAGGACGTGCACAAATAAAACCTGATTTTGTGGCTTCATGGTTAAGGAGAGGAGCAGATATTTCACATTCGCTCACCATAAAATCAATACATCTGGATACAGACCTTATTGTGGCCTCCCAGTATCTGAAGGGGGCCTAAAGGAGGGCTGGGGAGGGACTTTTCATGAAGGCCTGTAGAGATAGGATGAGAGGTAATGGCTTTAAACTGGAAGAGGGGAGATTTAGATTGGAAATTAGAAGGAAATTCTTTACCGTGAGGGTAGTGAGACATTGAAAAAGATTGCCCAGGGGGGTTGTGGATACTCCATCCCTGGAAGTTTTCAAGGCCAGGTTGGATGGGGGTCTTTGAGCAACCTGGTCTAGTGGAGGTGTCCCTGCCCATGGCAGGGGGGTTGGAACTAGATGATCTTTGAAGTCCCTTCCAACCCAAACCATTCTATGATTCTATGATTAATCAATGGATATAAAATAAGGAATACGTAGGTGTTCTTGGTAGCTTTTGGACATTTCCTCATATCCAGAGCATTGCAGTTTCTTCTCTGAGCTGGTTTCTACCAGCAAACATTCTTGCCAAAGGTTGTACAAGCAAACCCCTTATCCCTGGCTGCGGCAGATGGCTGATCTGCGTTGGTGGCATTTTCTCACTTCTCTACCCCAGTACTTTCTGTGTTTTGCTGAGGGTACCTAAATCAGAGCCTGCTGTGGGATCATAGCCCCTAAGGTTTTCCATGTCTTCTTCAAATGGTTGGATTTAACTGAGAAATGAACAAGGAGACAGGACAGCTCAACTTACTTCTGTTAAGGTTCATTATCTTATATTGATGTCCTGGTTTCTGCAGGAATAGAGCTAATTTTTTCTTTTCAGTAGCTGAGATAGTGTTGTGTTTTGGATTCAGTACAGGATTTGGTATGAGAAGAATACTGATGATATAGTGATGCTTGTAGTTGTTGCAGGTGCTGGAGAAGCTGAGAGGGAGAACAGCCAGAGCAACGGACCCAAGTTGGCCAATGGAATATTCCATATCATAAAATATCATGTTCAGTACACAGATTAGGGTTAGCCAGGAAGCTGGGGGCTCGCTCTCTCTTCCAGGATTGCAGTTTGGGGGTTTTCTCCTCTGGGATCACTAGCCAGGAATGGGTTGGGCCTTGTTTAGTGGGTGATGAGCAATTGCATTGCACATTACTTTTTTGTATATTCTATTATTTTCATTATTATTTTAATTTAATTTATTTCCATTATTAAATTGTTTTTATCTCAACCCCCAAGTCTCCTTACCTTTAGCCCTCCAATTCTCTCCCCTGTCCCCTAGGGCAGGGGCAGGTAAGCAAAAGGCTAAGTAGTGTTTAGCTGCCAGATGTATTTAAACCTCGACAACTGACAACAGACAATTTCTTCTGCCATCCTGATTCATAAGTAAGTGCCTTTCTTTTGCCACTTTTTCCTGGAATTTCCCTAATGCTGGAAAGACAAATTTGCCTAAAAAAAAATGCTGTCCTCTGCAAATTGTTACCTCTGTGGTCTGTAATTTTAAGGTCTCTAAATGTGTTTTTAAATGGTTGCTGGATTTGCATTATTCCAGTTTCTCATTTCAGTTTCTGCTTTTACTAAGAGCTTGACCTTTTTTGTTTTAGTTCGTTTTTGTTGTCCCCTTGTAAAGGGCTGAAGAAATCTCTTCTACATAGCCCCTGCTCCTTAGCCACACTGCTGTGTGAGATGTGCGGATGGATAAATATACTCTTGAAAGTCTCTGTGATATATATCATGTGAAACACTTCCCATTTTACTTTTTATTTAGCAAAATTTAGTAGCATTATTTGTTTCTCAATGTGCTGGTATGTTTCCAGGTAAATGCTATGTACAAGATGATCATCTCATAAAACATTCATGAACTTAGGAACTTGGAGAGAAAGTCCACATCTATGCTTACAAACCCGCCTGGTAGCAGTCTTTGGCATAAGTATAGAGAGAGATATATATATACATACTGTATAATCCAGGTACCCATCAAATCTGTCTGTGGGAGCTGTGCCACTGGGATTAGCCAGGATACTTCCCAGCAGTGTCCATGCTTGTTGGTGAAAGCATCTGCTGGCTCAGGCTCCAACAAGTTTGTTGAGCTGGAGCAAACCCCAGACTTTACAGCAGAGGGTTCATACCTTTCTCACACCGCTTGTAGGTGTCACCCCCATCTGTGATTGCTGCATCTGAGCCACCAATTTGGCAGCTCAGTGCAAGAGCTCTGGGAGCTGAAAGCCAAAGAGAGAAGCAGCATGCAAGGGTGGGGAGCTTGATGGGCTGAGTCTCATGGGGGCTCCTTTTGGTTTTGGAGCTCATCAGGAGAACCTCATCCCCTTAGATATATTGTCCCATTTTAAAAAACTGAGGCTGTTTAGCTGGCACTCAACTTATCATATGCACCCGTTGGGCTAAATTTCTGAAGCAAAACGAGTGATATTACAGCAGAGATGGGTTTCTCTCTTTACTAGATTATGTCGTCATATTGATGTATGGACGCCCAGGAACGCATCTGTCTTGATTTACTAATTGCAAGTGGGCAATGCTCTCTTTGTTTTTCAACTTCTCAGCAATGCCGGCCATTAATTAAAATGTATGGCTCTCTCAAGTGCTATTTTAATTGCATTTCAATTTCAGCTTAAAGGGCCAGCAAACAGTAAAGCTCGATATTATGTATACTTTGAAATGCTGAGAAACGTATGGGTAATAGACAACTCCTGCAATTGGTTTGCCCTCCCACGCTGCTCAGTTCCTGAGTGTGCCATTTATTTGATGAATGGATGTTATTTTTTTTCTGTAAAAATAAACAATTTTAATATTCTTTTCCATCAGAAACCATTTGTGCCTTGCTTGGGGATTAAGGAAAAAGTTCTTTAGCATCTCTCCCACGTGCTGGTGAAATCATTAATCAGAGCAGCCTCTCCTGACCTGGAAGGCTGAGAACTGTACTGGGCATACCACATGCATGTGGCTTACTTGCTCCACCTGCTCATTTGTGTCCATATTGGTCCATTGCCTGCTCTGCGCCTCTTCTCAACAAACATCTCCTGGTCTTTTCTTCTCACCCTCCTTTCTCTCTTCACTTTTCCTCCTCCCACACATTTCAGTGGGTGGGCTCTGTGGAAAGCCCATGCACCCAGGCAGGACAGCCTGTGGTGCTGTAGGACAACTCAGCTACAGTAACAAGGTAGAGATTCACACTTCAAGCTTCAACACCTGTTAGGACCATTAATACATTCATTTTTACGTTCAACTCGCTGGCATCAAAATCCAGATTGTCCACGGTCCTCCTGCCACCCACTCCTGCCCCGCGGATCCCAGGACCCACCAAAGCTGAGTGGTGAGACCTCAATGTCACTGTCATGCACCTTCTTACAGGCAGATCTCCTGCCCAAGTAGCTTGTCTCATTCCCACTCAGCATTTATCAGCAGAACATTAAACTTTCCCTCCTTTGTTGGTATTGTCTTATCAGAGTTTTCTCTTGACAGAGAGATTAATTAATTATGTTGTGGCTGAGAAGCTGCGTCCTACTGCTGGTCAACACTGACCTCATCAGAAACATCTTCTGTCAGAATTTCTTCCTACATGCCATTTTTATTTCTTAGCAGGAAAATCAGAGGAAAAATATAGGATTGAAAGCTCTTTCTAAAGTTTCTGTTAATCTTCTTACTAGAAGTACAGAAAAGATATATTTTTAAAATGCAGAAGGAGCTTTCAAGTAAGAAAGTCATCTTCTTGCTTTCTGCAGCACTTGCTTCTCTAGCTTTGCTTCTTTTAACTTGGCCAGTGCAGAGGTGCTGGAGCGCACCCTCAGCCCCAGCCTATCCTCACACACAGCTTTCCTGGGATAGGACAAAGCCATACCATCTGCTTGCAAGAGTAGCAGAGGAAGACTTGCTGAGCAGTTTCCATTCTGCTGAGGAGGTGCTTTTGGCTTCAACAGGCTCCTGATTCTTTCTGGGTTTTGTTCAAGTCAAGGAGACTTGGCATGTAACCCGAGGTGTGACACGGGTGTTGCACACATGGATAGTGGTTGTGTTTCATCTCCAGCTTGCCTTTGTGAACTCAGTCTTCAGCCTCCTTCTTCCTCTTTTCCAAAATGCCACTAACAGTATTTCACAGCTTCACAAAGGGACTGTGGTACACAGAGAGTTTCAAGAGGCTGCCAGTTTGTTGTGGTTTAACTCCAGCCAGCAACTAAGCACCACACAGCCACTCACTCACTCCTTCCCCCTCCCAGTGGGATGAGGAGAATTGAAAAACAACCCCATGGATTGAGATAAAAACATTTCAATAGCTAAAGTTCAATAAAATATAATAATAATTGTAATGAAAATGAATAAAACAAAAAGAGAAATAAAACCCAAGAAAGACAAGTGATGCACAATGCAACTGCTCACTACTCACTGACTGGTGCTCAACCAGACATCTGTCGTCCCCCCCCCAGCCAACACCTCCCCATTTATATATTGAGCATGACGTCCTATGGTATGGAATATCCCTTTGGCTAGTTCAGATCAGCTGTCCTGGCTGTGCTCCCTCCCAGCTTCTTGTGCACCTCCTCACTGGCAGAGCATGGGGAACTGTAAAATCCTTAACTTAGGATAAGCATGACTTAACAACAACTGAAACATCAGTGTATTATGAATGCTATTCTCACACTAAATCCAAACCAGAGCACTGTGCCTGCTACTAGGAAGAAAATTAACTCTATCCCAGCCTAAACTAGGACAAGATTGTAGAGGATTCAGATGTGCATACATTTAAAGGTAGTTTAAAGTCAGTATATGGATATGTACTTGTTACAATGGTAGTTGTAACAAAAGTCACAGTTTCTTGCTCTGTATTCATGCCTTCCCAAACGCAGCTGCACACATGTGTTGAGCACAGAGCACATTTCTGCCCATTGATTTCATATCCATACGTATGAAAACTGGGATTCCTAAATTGTCATTGTAGAGGAGGTATTATTCCTTATTAACTATTAGCCTCAGAGTGACCCATTTGGATGCAGTTCACTCTGCACTCTCATAAATTTTATAGCACTTCTAGGAATATATAGATCAGTCCCATGTTTAAAGAGTGCAGCTGGTATCAAAAACAATGAGCAGATGAAGAAAGACCATTGACTTTGACAGGAAGAATCTGTGTGATTCATGTAGGATCAGCTGAAATGGGCAGCACCTGATGTCTGCTGTAACATCCCATTAGCAAATGTCAGACATGCTTATCTCATACAAACAGTGAGGTTAACAGAGTTCATGCCAAGACTCCTAAATTCTCACTCTGGGACTTCTCATTTTCCATTTGAATCACAGACTTTTGAAGCAGTTTGGCAGACTCAATTATTTTTTTTCAAAAGTCCAGTTGTGACAGATATTCTTTAATTTACATGGTAGAATATGTATTTCATCACTTGGTTCATAATATGTGGTCCAATCTGACACCTATCTGTTACATGCTTGTCGCCTTCACTGGAGGAGAGTATTCCTGACTTAGATAGTAGCAAAATTCTGATCTATTGAGGTCTTCTCTCCTTCTTTCACCAAGATAAGCAGTAGTCACCTAAGACAGAGAAGATCATGTCTAGTACTTACTAGACCATCTGAATTTGTCTGGTATTCCTTTAAATATTTTAATCAGATGAGTGGGAGGGAGAAGCTTGGTCTCATTAATCGATACACTGAAAATGTCTGTGCATAAGCTCCTGAGGGAAGAATTGCAGGATGTGGGTTATTTTAAGCAGCATTTGCCTGTCTATACAGAACTGAAAATGCTTGTGATTCACAATAGTTGTCAAATAAAAATTTGAGCAATTATGTGAAGCCAAGGAAACTTATTCTGTGCTGAATTACAAATCACACTACAAGGGTAGGTCCGAGGGAGCAATTGCACTGGCTAAAAAAAGACCAAACAAGTCTAATTACATAACAATGACATCAAATCCAAATTTAATCTCCCCTCAGACACACATCAATATGAGAAAGAGAAAATCTTAAAATGTTTAATTCATCATGAAGCATTTAAAATGTCTTAACCACCCGGGGAGCCTTAAGAACTTAAAACCTGTGCTATTTTGAACAAATTAAAGTTGTCTCTGAGTAAATGTCAATTTCCTTTTCACATGTTGCCTCTTAACTCAGTCACCTGTCATCCCAAATCCTTTCCCAGTGCAGTGTGCCTGGGCAGGTTTGGTCGCACTGGTCAGATACTGATGTGGGATACAGTTAAATTGCTTGAAGCTGTACTAGATGTATGTATAAGCTTGCCGAAAGCACATTTTAGGCCAATGAGTGCCCATAACTTAGGAGCTTACTTATTTCAGAAACCACTAACTATGCTGCCTGCCAGGCTGCTATTTGACAAAGGTTCCCTTTGGTGGCTCCTGTCTTGCTCTGTCTCTCAGTGCTCCTAGCCCCATGTCACCTCCTCAGTTTTGCTTTCACAGCTTTTATGGGACCATAAAATGACCCCAGTCTGGGTTTTAAATGATCCTTCTTTAATGGATTACTCTTAACCAGATCAGTTCCTCAGCCTAGTTCACTATGTGGCCCCAAACACAGAAGTATTGATGTGATTTTCTCACCAGCTGTAAGTACTGTTATATCTATTGCAACAATGATTATAGAGTAGCCTGTAGTGTTTATAAGTGCCAGAAATAAGTAAATAAACACATAAATAAAACATAGTGGCCTTCACCCAAATGGCCAGCTTGTGTAAATCTGCTTACATTTGCCTGATTTAAACATTTGAGATCCCAGATCCCATCTACCTCACTGCATACAAACACAAGACATGTAGATAGCATCTGAAGAGGGTTGTCAATTATCTTAGCACTTATGAGTCACATAAGCTGACAATAGTTATGCAACAGAGCCTCCTGTTGCTGCAGTATCTCTACTCACTTACATGTTTCATTTAGACAAGACCACCATGGGGAAAGGAAGTATCTTCACAGAAAGAAGCACCAAAACTTTTAGACCTAAGAGACTGACTTGTAAAAATGCACGTTGGCATCTTTGGTTGGCACCCAAAGATGAACACTTTTGAAATTTGCAGAAATGCCTGGCACTACCACTGAAATTAAATATGCATCCAAGCACATTGCCCAAAATTCATATGGAACCTTTATGGTGGAAGTGACAGCAAACAGGCCAGCTCACCACCCTCAGCCACAGGGAGGCACTGAGAATGACTCTTTTGAACACAATGACCATATTTTTGTTAGTAAATGAAAGGAATCAGAGCTCAATGTCTGGCCTTATACTCAAGTGGCCTGGCAGAGTTCTCAGAAGACATTCCCTGAATTTCCTCTCCCCCTACACCCATTTAAACATGGTGGATAATCACATCCCAGGATTTGATGCAGTAGCCTGGCTCCATCGTATCTACTCTGACAGACGTGTCCTTTGAATATCTGAGAGAATCGGAATGTTAGGGATTGGAAGGGACCTCGAAAGATCATCTAGTCCAATCCCCCACCGGAGCAGGATCACCTAGACCAAGTTGCACAGGAACGCATCCAGGTGGGCTTTAAACTTCTCCAGAGAAGGAGACTCCACAACCTCCCTGGGCAGCCTGTTCCAGTGCTCTGTCACCCTCACTGTGAAGAAGTTTCTTCTCATATTTAGGTGGAACCTCCTATGTTCCAGCTTATACCCATTGTCCCTTGTCCTATCATTGGATTCCAAATACATAAGGAAGAGAGAAATACATAAGCAATTAATTAAAGTGAGCGAAAGTAAGGTTGAAGGCATAATTAGGGCCCAAGACAGAAGGCAGGAGTATTGTAATCACTTTGATACATGCAAAGTTGCAAAACTGTTCGTTGATGAAAAAAACTCAGCCTTTAGAACAAGTCCAGACCCTTTCTAAGGGTGCCTGAGCTGCTGCTTGGGGTCCTGTAAGGTGATCCTGTGACATCCTTCCATTTCCACCTGCACATTTGGGCTGGGCCTCATCACTTCAGCCTCCCCCACATTGCCTTGAGTGATTCTGGGCATGAGTTACAACCCACAAGAGCTCATGTCAGAGGTTTTCACAGCTATAACTTCAAGCCTTATTTAGAGTCACTTGAAAGAAGCTCTTTGGGATGCATCTGTAGAAAGGAGTAAGCTTTGGGCCAGCTTCTTCTGACCAAAATCAAGACACCCTCTATTAGTGAATTCGAGAGCATGATGGGTCCCAAGTAGCTCCCTGTAGCCTTCATCCCACAGAGCCGATGATAGGATGGGCTGACAGAGAGAAGCCACCAAATCTGGGAGTCTCCGGAAAATGCTCCCTTTTCCACAGAGGTGATCTGGAAACGTACACACCTGCTCTCTTCCACCTGCATTTCCACAACAGCAGCAACAAGCTCACATCACAGTTAAGGGACACAGACTGAGAGACCCTTTTTTAACACTGCAATGCCACATTTTGCCCGTTTGCTTCTTTTGAACACCTTTCTATTTTGCACCTTGGGTGTAGACTGAAGCCATCAAATGTGCCACTGCAGAAACAAGCTCCTCCAGGAGCTCTCTTGAAGCAGAGTCAAGGAATGGCACTGTTTCAAAACTTTTGATTAGGTCTTATAACAAGAAATGGCATTACCTATCTCTAGTCCCAAAAGTCTTTGGAAATATTATTTTTTAAGCTTCTAAAACTTGCTATGTTTGCTGTGTGGCAATAATATGGACAACAAAACCTCAGCTGAAATAGCTGGACAGATGAGCTTCTGTGAAGTACGGTTTTAATGACAGATGATGGACATTGGCAATAAGGTTAAAATTTATGGATTTCTGCAAAGTATTAGTTTTCTGCTTAAACCCTGAGGATGTTTTATAAAGAAGCATTTGCATCCTCCAATAGCCTCTTCAAAAATCTCTGGCATAGCAGGACTGCAAGTATAGGTATTTTATGCATGATGATGCATGGTACCTTAGTGTTTAGGGGCACCAGATGCATGAGAGACATTGTACATACTAGAGTAAAGATCCCTGCCGCCAGAGATTTTGAATGAATGGTGGGCACTAGGGAGCTGAAGGTAACTGTGAGACAGTGTTAAATGGCACAAAAGCAGAAGCCGTCTTCTGCATTTACAAAAAAAAACCCCTTAAACTGTTGCTTTGGAGACATCTTGATGCTGCAGTTGTGACCATGAAATCAAGCTAAGGTTTTGCAAGAATAACATGGTAGAAGGAAGAGAGGATTTTGTGAGCTGCGATTTATTTATTTGAACGTTTCATTGCTCAGAACTTAACCCTGAAGCAATATAATATCCCATGGAATAATGTCCCCCCGTACACTCATCTCAACTCCATCAAATACTATGATTTAGAGAACAAAGACAATCCCTTAAAGTGTATTTTGTTACTGTTGCTCAATGGAGCCAAAAAAATATCATGAAAGAAGTTACAGATGCTACTCACTAATATAATCCTCCAAGTCTACTCTAGCGGCTGTACAAATCAGGTTAGTGATGTAATTACAAAAGCCAAGAAGTTTGATTCAGTGCTAAAATAATGACAATATTTATTCAGAAAAAATAACCCTAAACTATGTTTTGTCAAGGTATTGATTATTAAATGCATGTTGGTTGTGTATAAACTTTATTACGGGAGAAATTTTGAAACACCTGGAAGGGAAAAATCTGTGATTATCTCTAGTGACAATTAATGCATACCCTAAGAGGAGATAGAAAAAGCGAAATGGGACACTTTGTGGTGTTGTATGTCTCTTTTTCTCAGCATAACAAACCAATATTTATAAATAAGCAGCTGGTCTCCTTTCTCCCCTGTCAAAAAAAGTAAACAGATTTTTTTCCAACTAGGTGGAAGATGATATGAAATAATTATGATGTCTGTAATCTGGGAATGAGGAAAACCAGCAATTACTATAGCATCTTTTGGAAAATTTTACATTTCTAAATAATGCTGTTTAATTAGAATATATCACCAAGCATGTATGCACATAAAACTAAATATTAAAAGCAATGAAGTGCCTGGAGTTTAAATGTGAGAGAACCCATAAAGCAAAGATGGGGATGTGTTTCTGGTAAGCAGAGTATTGCAGAGCAGTAGCACAGCACCACAGTTCTTGTGATTTCAAGGTTGCTGTTTACCATTTGCAGTGTCCTTCTCCTTATTCCTCATACATGTTCTCTTCACGGAGAGAAGGTGATTTGCTCCATGACTCTGATAATATTGTGCCATAGTCAAACCGCCTGCTATGGTACAAAGGTAAGTTTTAGTATCTCCCACACCAGAAAGCACTGAATTGTTCAGACTTCCACAAACCTGAGGTGGTCATGCCTCGGGCTCTGCAGACCAGGGTTAAAAGGGCCATAGTCACACAGCTCATGCCTAGGTGTCCAATCCAACCTGCCCAACACCCTCAATCAACCATAGGGGTAGAATATGGCAATAGAGAGCCTACATCAGTCATTGCTATCTTCAATGCTGGCTCTGTTGCAGGTGGTATGAACACATCCTCTTGTGACTGCTGTTTCTCTACTGGCTGATAAAGCAAGATACTTGCTTTATTAAGTGAAAAACTTAATAAACTTAATAACTAGAAAACAGAAAATTAGGATTTCAGCTCTCTGTTTTGTTTTTGCTCGGTTGTTTGGGTTCTTGTTCCAGATGATAGAGATACCGTGTACTTCCACCAATAATCTAATTTTCTGCTCTAATGCTTGTGACGAGCAAGCTGCCGGAGTTACAAGAGAGGATGGAGGTGTCCCCATTGGTTTTACTAAGGTGCTGAACCCAGGGTACCAGAAGCCATGGTCCTAGCCCAGTGCCTTGATATGTCAGGAAGGACAGAGAATAATGTCCAGCTGGAGCATCTCCTTCTGACTTCAGGTAGGATTTTGACAATCCTGCAATACCTGAGGGTTTCAGGGGGGCTCATAAGTACAAACATGCTCTAGCAAAATTCACCACAGTTTCCTTCTCACTCCTCCTGCCTCCACTGCTAGTTAGCCTCGGGCCAGCCCTCAGTTGGTAACAGTTTGTGTTCCTCACCCTGTGCCTCAGAAGGGCTGGAGGCAAGTCCAGCACTGCCTCTCAGCTGCTGCAGGCATGTTGTGAAGATATGTTAATTAATGTTAGTGAAGCAGTCACATTATGGGGTAATGAATGCCACAGGAAAGAAAGTATTAGGAAATTAGTATTTAGAACAGGGTTTGGCTAGCATGCAGAAAATAAAGCCTGGGGCCATGCATTCAACAGCAAGGAAAAACAAAATATTGAGCAGCTTCCTCCCAAAGCAGGGCTAGTTCTTCTCCATCTCTGAACCAGTCAACAACCCCATGGGAAAAGTCAAGTGGGGGCCAATGAGGACCAGGGGCTGCAGCACCATCCTACCAGGGCCACCTCCTTTCCTTGGAGTGCTTTTCAAGATGCTCCATGTGTGTGTGTCGCTCTGTGTGCGTGTGATGTTATTATCCAAGGAGAAGCAAAGCAATGCAATGCATACCAAGCTGTAGCTCGCAAACTCCTACTCCCCATGTGCCAAGGGATGGTGCCAGATGATTCTGGAGGTACCACAGCAAGGTCCAGCAGTGGGATTTTTTTATATCCCCACTCACATCAGGGCTGTCATACAGCCTTAAGCACTATTGGAAACTAATGTGAGAGAGGGTAATTTCAGCCCTCATCCTGTAACTAGTCTTTTGTGTGATGAAGGGATTTAGTGTAGATATGTATTTCAGCATAGAAATGTATTTCTGTGATGAAGAGAGCTTGTGGTGAGTTAATCATGCTAGCAGCACACTTCGCACGACCACCCAGCAGCGTTTGTCTAACTACTGTAGCATCTCATTAGACTTGGAGCTCTCCCTAGGAAATACTGTTTGTGTGAAGAAGTGAGGAGAAGAGAAGTGGTGTGACTGCAGCGAGCCAGATGTCCTGATTTACCTCTCATGGCAATTTGTATATATAAACAGTCAAGGAACTGTAATACAGGTGCCTTCGAGCATTATTCAGAAGATTAATGTGAAAACCGCATTTCAAATCAGCAAGGGGAGAAGGGGAGAAATAGTCTATTTTAAGTCGTGAAAGAACCCTGACTTGTTTCCACGTGGAGCCAGCATGCAGGGACACGTGCCTCCCCACTGGCACCCCAGTGCTGGCATGGAGGGGTGCTAATGGCACACAAATACCTTCTTGGGCAAACGCTCCAGCTGGATTTAGATTCAATGAAGCCAGCTTTCACGAGGAGTGCTGAGAGAGCAATAACAAATGATTCTATTAGTATTAATGCAGTTGGCTTGTGCTATTTATAATGTAAATATCATCTGAGTATAAAAATTTCCTCATGGGGAGAACAGAGGTAAAATTTCCATTCATCACATTTTAAGATAGCCTAATCACACAATATGTACTTGGTAACCATAAATGAAAGGCTTTCCTAACATAAAGATGATTAATAATGGGCAGGTATCTGTTATGCATTTTACTGCTGAAGGAAAGCATAAATATTTTGGCACAAACATAAAAACTCTGATTGTATAATGAATTGTTTATATTAATCTACCAAATAATTTCTTTTTATTCCTACAGGGATTAGGACTATAAAGCACATAAAGGAAACATGATTATATCTTACTTGGTTGAAGAATGAAGCGTACTGCAAGAGCCATACTTGCACTTATGCTTTCATGCTGTTATGGTCCACAACACCAGGGGCTTGAACTGCACCACTCTGAGGCAGGAGACCTGGCTTGACCACCAGCTCCAGTCCTCAAACACAAGCACCATTTTGGTTGGGGATTTTCTTTCACAGGTGATATTCCTCTAGAGGAACCAGTGGAGGAGCAGCCAGAAGGTGAAGGAAAAGCTTTCTCAGACGCCTTGGAAATAACTGGAATATTAAGTGTGAAATAATAAAAATATCTCCCTCCCAAAGGCTTCACGGGTATTTGAATGTAGGACTCAGCAGCAGATGTAGCCCACAAAGCAGAGGTAGGTACAACCACCTGTGCCTGTTCCCGACATGTGGTGGCACAGGTGCCTTCCCAGCCTCTGTTCCCCCCCATCCCCACTCCCCACTAAGCTGCTCAGAGCTTTATATCCCATCTCATCCACAGAATGATTGCCTCTGCTGAGCCAAACAGAAGATGCAGGTGCTCACCTGACATACAGAAATATGGTTTTAAAACCCTGGCTTCCCCCGTTCGATCTGAAACACTTGTCCTTAAAAAATACCAGGTTCCCCTCATCACTGGCTACAGTGGACTCCCCAGCTGCCATGCGTTAGGGACCAATGATGTAGAACATGTCTGATGGGAAGCTAGTCCCATGCCCTATGCAATGTGCTCCTTGTGTCATGATTCAGACTATGTCACGAAAAAATAAATTCTAGCATGTAAGTAAGGACGGGGAAAGGCAGCCCATGACCCTGATTCCCTACATCCCTGCAACTACAGATGTAAGGGATATAATATTCAACAGGGCATGAATGAGTATGATACAAAAATATCTTGCAGTTTGGCTAAACTTGTTTCATACAAGGACTCACATAAACACTGCCTAACTTCCAGTAGATATAGCTTGACTGTAAGTAATTTTCTCTCAGGTACTCCTGCACATGACTCTGCCACCTGCTTTTAGGACACTCTGACGTCTGTAGCATTGTCTCTGCTAATAACTCTTAACAGCACCTCAGGTGTGTTCCTGACTAAGGCTGGAGCAGCTCATAGACACCCGCTGCCTTGACAGATGGGGTATTCGTTTGCTATTTCACCTGCCAGGCCTGACCCAGAGGCATTTCAGAGCACACTGGCTGCTTCAAGTCCCTGCAAAACCCCATTGTCAAAGTGCCTGGTTGGAATTTATCCAAAAGAAAGAGAAAAAACTTGGCTCTGCACTGAGGATACAATATTAATACAACTAAAGTGAAAAAAAAAATTGTTTCATTGGGTTGGTAAGGAGAGCAAGGTTTGACTACAAGTCCTCCAGGAAAAAGAAGGCAAACATTCCTCTAAAGTTCTCTAACTTTTCTTCTGCTTCTCTCACCAGAAAAGAAAAGCAAAAGTAAACAAGGAATTCAAAAAGTGCATCTAAAATCACAATGAAATGAGATACAGAATTTCCTCACGTTATAGGGTTGATCACTGGAAAACAGCTGAAATAACAGTATTTGGAATAAAAATTAGCATCGAAACAGGCACTAGGGAGTAAATTTTCCCCCTTTTCTAACTACCTCAGGAATAAGATACTTTACAAGATGGGAATTTTCTTTCAAGGAAAAGCAGGCTCAGGTATTGCCATTTCTTTGTGACTTAGCAATAAGAAACCCTCAGTGAAGCAACCAGAGAAGCAAACTGACTGTTTTCCAGCAGAGATAACACATGCTAATAGAGCAGAGCTCTCAGTGAAATGCTGAGGCAGGCTGTATCCCCTGCTTTTATGAAAGATACCTTTCAATCACACAGCTCGCTTTCATGCTGCTTTATCTGTGGCAGTCAACTAAAAATCACGTAAAATGGATTAGAAGAAAAGAGCAGCATAGAAATAACTTCTCTAGTTGTTTGGCAAGAAATGGAAAATAGACAGAACTGTAAATGACAACAGGACTTAAGATTTTAAAGTTGTAATTATAAACAATGAATGCATATAGAAAATGGAGAACACTTTGAGGGAGTCATCTCCCAGAGGAGAAAGAGAGGAATGACCTGACAAGACTGCAAGTCCAAGAGGGTTACCCAAAGGTGAAGATGAGTGCAGGAGGATACAACTAACAAATGTCTCAAGACTCTGACAAAGAGAAAAGGAATTACTCTTTCTCATGCCTACTGTGAGAAGGATGAAGGGCACAAGCCTTAGCTGGAGGGAGCTGTGAGGACATAACTGAAATGCTAGGAGGAGTTTTCCAGCTGTGAGGATAGTGAAGTCCTGGTATGAATTGTCCAGGGAGCACAAGGGGACTCTGGCACTGGAAGACTTCTAGGTTACTCAGGCCTCTGTTGGGGATGATTTAGGTATAGCTTAGCCTCTCTGGAGCTGGAAGGAAGATTAAAAGGTCTCCATAGAGCATATTTCTGTAACTTTATATTCATAGTCTTCCTCAGCTACAATGAAATCTTACTATGTCACCAGAAATAAAAAAGCACAAAATTTAATTAATTTTAGCCATCTAGGAATGAGTGCCTAGTTATTTAAGATTCCATGGTAGTCATGTGTGTGAGACGGGATTGAGCCAAAATTTATCAGTTTTTCATTGCAGAAGACACACAGGAACTATTATCAGCAGCAGCCTGCATGGTCCTGGAAATCAACCTGCCTAGTACTGCTGTGGAAAAACCCGATCCTGCCTCCATCATAAGTTTAAATAAGTCATTTAACCTCTGTGCTTTTTTGAATGTAAGGTGATCAAATATAAACTGTGGATAATATTGAAACCTAATTCTTAAACACAGCTGCCCTGATGCATGCTGTGTGAAGCATGAAGGGCTTTCCCATGCTGATGGTGGGGGACTGAGCTTACAGTTCTCTCTCCCATCCTTCCATTTTCTTTTGAAAATGAGAGTTTAGGATTTAAATAATTTATGCAATTTTCACTATTTTGCATCTTGTAATAAATTGCTGGATTTTCTTAGTGAATTGAATAAATCAGCCAAGGCTAAATAAATTTCAGTGTTTCCTAAAGATGTCCAAATTGATTGTTCTGCATCTGGTTTGAAGGAATTTGTCATCCACATTGTGCTATTAGCAGCAAATTTTTGTCCTGATATGGAAAATCAATCCTACTCTAAAGTAACAAGTTTGTTTATTTATAACTTAAGTGAATACCTCTTTTTTAGGGAAAAAAATATATCTGATTGTACCTATTTTGTACAGAAACTCATTTACGTTTTGAAAAAAGGTGTCAGCAATACCTGCTCTTACGCAGCTTTGTCCATTTCAAAATGCAATCAGAAGCTGACATTCTGTTTTGGGGAGCTTATCAGAACCCCTGTTTTTGATCCTTTTTCCCAAAAGTTTTTTCAGTCACCTCCAAGGAGAGAAGGAGATGGCCTGGCTGTCTGAACTGCTTCTCCCAGGTAACTGACTTCTTCCCTATAGTGTTGAGCTCATTGAACAATGATTCAGGCTACTTTGAGGAGAAAACCAGAAGTGCTGGATGTTTTTTAAATTTTGTGAAAATTGACTGGTTAAAGGCAAGAGAACAGCAATGTCCCCACTGAAGGGAGTGATGCCGCATCTCGCTCTTTATCCTCTATATCAGTGACTTGATGAGGATCACTGTAATAGTGACCAGCATTATCAAATGCAACCTGCTACAGTAGTTATAGAGGAAGAGCGTGAAATGCCTACTTTAAATCCTTTAATAAAGACACTCAAAAGGGAGGACTAATGATCCCTAAGAAGAAGAGGTTGGAGAGGAGCAGGGATGGTGGTAGGGACACAATTTTGTAATGATCAGAGATCCGTTTAGGCAGATGCTGAGAAATGCCAAACCTGCCCAGTGGATGCAAGTATAGGTTTTCCCCAAGGGTACTGTAAGAAGCTGTGCTCTGTAGTGGTGACTGGGTGAGCTGGCAGAGAGGGAAGGATTGAAGTTTGCTACCATCACAAACGGTTCTGTCTCTTTCTGAAGCTGAACAGGTTAAGACACAACAATGTTTATAAATGATGGAGAGTTGTAATTCCAGTAAAGCAGTGAATAAATCTTGCACAAATCTTTACCAAATCCATCTTAAAAACAAACTCAAGCATTCCTGGGTCCCAGCATATGGAAATCTGTCCTCATTCTCCACTTTCCTCCCACTCATGCTGGTTTCTCATTTCTGTGTAAAATGAGAAGCAGAGTATGACTTCATTTCACAAGAACATGATTTTTTCCTTAGGATAAACTCAGAGATTTGGTAAGGTAAAGACTTAATAGCAATCCTTCAAATTGTTGTAGATGATTGTGGCTAGTCCTTCACCCTCTGAAGAAGCAGGTGACCTGCAAAATTGCAATAGCATAATAGACTGGCTTCATGCAAATCTGGGTTAAGTCAGTCCTCCTCAAGCCAGGAGCCACTTCACTATGCCACTGTTCCCTTTCTCCAGTTCTTTTTCTCTCCCCAGTTCTGCCATTGTTCACTGAGGTCCACACTGCAAATAGGATCAAGGAGATGTGGAACAGCAACTCTACTGAAGTGGCAACAAACTGCAGTGCCGGGGGATGGAGAAACCAAGGGGAATGAGTGGCCTCAGGCAAAGGCATTCTGGGTGGGAATTTCTCAAGTTAGCATCACAGTGAAAAGAAATGCAACTTGTAGGAATTCTATGAGATGGAATAAACTCCAGAAGGTCCTTCAAGAGCCACAGAAGTGTGGTGGTCATGCAACACGGTCAGCAAAACTCAGAGCAATAGACATAGTTGATGGTCTCATTCCACTCATCTCCTACTTGTAGAGGTGTGAAGTTCACACCTCTGCAATAATGTGTGTTCCCTGCAGAAAATTGTAACAGATGTAAATTATAATTATTATTACAGAATTAATTTGTTTTCTTTATTTACAGGAACAAAAACACTTCAAAGCCAGGGAAAAAAAAAAGGTCCAGTTTGGGAAATATTTCTACAGAGAAATTCTAATCCATTTTTACCAACTTCACAAAAAAAACAAAGTACACATGAAGGAAGAAATTCCAACTATCCTCTAGTCCCTTCCTTCCATTCTAGGAAAAGAAAACATAAGCATAAACAATGACAACAGAGCATGGAACCTTTAACATGGTAGCAGCTTGCTGCTTCTAAAGGAGCGAGGAGTCATCTCAAATACTCATGTACAAATATCTGCCCATAATATGGTGCCAATTTGAAATAAATGTAATGTGGAATATATTAATAATATAAAATGATTATAGAAAATAACGCATAATTACGGGTGGAGAAAAAAAAAAGTAGAAGATTCTGTTACAGTTAAATGCAGATAATCTTTGTGGGAATACAGCACAGATGGAAAGAGAGGTGGTCAATTAAACCCTTCCAGAGTTGAATCCAGTGAGGGACATAAAGAAAATGGCTTCCTCAAGTGTATTAGCAGCAAAAGAAAGGCAAGAGAAATGTAGGTCTTCTGATGAATTGGACAGGAGACCTGGTGACAGAGGATGTGGAAAAAGCCAAGGTCAATGCCTTCTTTCCTTGGTCTTTACTAGTAAACCCATCCTTCAGGAATCACAGATCCCTGAAGTCAGTGGGAAAATCTGGGGCAAGGAAGATTTACCCTCTGTGAAGAAGCATCAGCTTAGGAAATATTTTGAAAAACTGGACATACATGGGACCTGATGTGCTGCACCCATGAGGACTGAGGGAGCTGGAAAATGTCACTGCAAGGCCATTCTTGACCATCTATGGCAGATTGTGGCAATTGGGAAAGGTTCCTGAGTACTGGAAGAAAACAAATGTTGGTCCTGTCTTCAGGAAGGGCAAGAAGGAGGATCCAGGGAACTACAGCTCGTCAGCTGTGCCTCAATCCTTGGGAAAGTGATGGAAAAAGCCAAGGTACTTAAGGCCTTCTTTGACTTGATCCTTCCTAGTAAAACTAGCCTTTGGGAGTCCCTGGGCTTGGATTTGGCTTCCTCCTGGAAGGGATAAGGAAGTATAAAGGACCTAATATTACATCAGGTAAATGGTCACTATAGCATCCCCATCTGAGGTATAAATAAATATTTAAAATAAGGAAATATAAGGTTGTATAATGGCAGATTTTCAGTGATAATTTGAACAGGTATACAACAGCATCATATCACATTGCATTTTCAAGATATAGGCATAATTTTATCCCCTTTTCTCCAGCCAATCCCCTTTAATTTGTTCACACTTGTATTTATATATATTTTTTTAATCTAAATATAATATAATGTATAAGAATCTTATATTATAAATATAATATAATGTATAAGAATGCTTCAAGGCATTAAATGAGAGCCATGGGAAAGAAAATCCTGCTTTATATCTGAATTTAGTGTTATTAGCTCTGCTGGAAAATGCACTTCCCACCCCACCCCCCACTCCCCCACAATGTTTATTTGCATTTTGTCAAACTCTCCAAATTAACAGGAGATTATCATCATCATCATCATCATCATAATCTCCAGATTTCTTGTAAACACTCATGCAGGCAAGACAACAACCCATCTCTGGCTGATGCAGTAGCAATAATTTTGAACAGGGCCAGCACGTTGCCTTTGCACAGTCTGAGACCCTCCGAAATTTGTGAGGACTGAGATGACCCCCTGGCCAAGGTCAGCAGGATCTCAGCCACTGGCTTCCCAACCAGCTTAACCAGTAAGCAGATTACAGATGCACTTGGAGAGTTTTTGATTGCTTAACCCAATGAGAGCCTTTCCGTATTTTGCACTCCCAGGTCCATCTTGATGTGCAAGACTAGAGAGACCATCCCATTCTTGATAAGACGGTGCTCAGTGCTGCACCATTATTTGCCAGAACAGGTGGTTAACAGCAAACAGTCCTACATTATCAGTTTACCAGCCAGCTCATAAATGATGAATGCTGCTCTGTCATTTTCTAAATGCATATATGTTTCATCATCATTAATCATAATGAGGAAAAGCCAAGTTAACTATATATCTGTCAACAAATATTTCATCTTAACTGTGGGTGTAGTAAGAAATGCCTGTTGAATGCAAAGATGTGTTTTCAGCAACAAAAAGGATCTTTAAAGCTTCATGCAAAATATCTTTTATTTATTTTTATAATAGATTATATTTTTTTCAAAAATTATATTTATTTTTTAGAATGGGGAATAACACTATGATTTTTCCAGTGATTGACTGCAGTTCATCTGTTTGTTTATAAGACTGAAAGCTGTAATGGCAAACTGTAACAGTCTGGCTGATCACACCCTGGTCATTTCCCAAGGGTCCCAGCTCTGCCACCGCTCCCTGTGCTCTCCCACCTCTCCCTGTGCTCTCCCAGGCCATAAGTTACTGCAGTGCATCTCCACCTCTCCTTGCTCTACCCTCCCTCACAAATATTTTTGCATTTGACTAAAAAGGGGAGTAAAAACCCAAAATATTTAGCTGTGTTACTTGGCATCTGATGGGGCCAATGCAATTTTGCTTTGTAAGTATCTGAGAAGGGTACTTTCTACTGGCAGTTATTTTTCTCAGAGGTGATAAATCATTTGTTGCAGTAATTTTAGTTGGAACAGGAGCTTTGGATGACCTCTCTTGACCCTGCTGCTGGTCAGTTACCTTCTCAGCCACTGGCGGTGAACTCAAGACAAGCAATCACATGAAGCTGAAAACAGGATGTTGTGATCAGGACAGTAGATGAAAGGGTAGAGGAAAATACAAAAGAAACTTGGCCTTCCTTTGAAACAAAAGCACACCGAGAAAAAAAAAGGCAGTGACGATTCACTTCCCAGGTGAACAAGACTTTATTTCTATTTCTGTCACTTATAAAATACTTCATGAAGGGAATTGGCCAGTGAGAAAGGAATCACTTGCACCATTACTTCATCTTCCTTCCCAACATCTAAACCAGGTGAAATGCCAGTTGAGTAGAAAATTTTGAGTGAGTGTTGTCCATGTAAGATTTATTTTGTTTTTTGTATGATCTGGTATTAATAAAGACCTGATTATGTTCTTACCTGATTTCCATTTTATAGGAAACATTTTTAAGGGTTATCATTGCTCATGTCAGAGATATTTCTGTAAGCACTGTACCTTTCCTACTCCTTCCTTTTGCTGCTGTTGCTGCTGCATCTCCAGTAATCTTATCAAAACAAAGGTCATTCTGTATTGTTTCTAGTTCAGTGATTTACTGTGATAACAAGCCATGGACAATTTATAGAGGTAGTTATAAGAAAGAGATTAATTAAAGGTCATTTTGAAAAGAAGATGGTCCCGTTGCTTTGAAAAATAAAATCAAGACCATGCAGCTGTAACTGTAACCTTTGGAAGGTTTCTTTTCACTTTTAAAGCAGATGTATCTGATGTATTTTAATTATGAACAAACCAGGATAGCTGTATGCTATGGGAAATCTGCTGCCAAGGCAGATGTCAACCAAATTGTTTTACTTCATACAAAGCACTTGTAAACTCTACAGGGTTATGACCTTTCAGTTAAACTACAAAGTCTGCAACGTATCTTGCTTACAGTTTATTAAATGCTTTTCATTAAAACCTATTTCTTAAGGAATGTTGACATTGTCCCATTCCCTGACTCCCTTATCCTTCCCTCAGGAAAAATTCAAGGAGGTTCTGCTCTTTTTTGATATAGATCAGGCACAACCGTGTTAGTACTTTATTAGCAGTAAGTATATTTTCAGTCAAAAATAAATCCATCCCTTTGCAGAGGGAAGCATACTCATGATGTATTTTTGGGGTTCCATATAAGCACTCAGAAGGTGGGACCTTTGTTGCCCACAACTGACACCATGACTGGTGTTTTGCACATGCTCATGCAGTGCTCGTTCTGGTGTTAAGACCGCAGGAGGTGAAAGTCTGAGTCAATCACTGAGTGGTGAGGATCTGTAATTCCAGGTGCTATGAGGAGCATCTGGCAAGAACTGATTTTGCTGCCAAATACCCTTACCTTAGACCACCTTTGGTTTTTAAAGACATTTATTTGAAGAAGATAATGATATACAGCATCTATTTATGAATCATCTTTACCTATAGGTATACCAGTTAAAATAAATACTGAATATTTTCTGAACTTATATTTAATGTGATCAATGTAATGTAAACATACAGGTTTAAAGAAAATCTTAAGCACAGGAGACTTTAAAGTTCTTGTAAGACCAAATTTGGATTTTATTAGGCTTTCATTTTATGCTGAAATAATTTTTTCTCTAGAAGATAACCACTGCTAAATGACCTCAAGTAGACCTTTTCTCATTTCTCTTCATACCCAAAATCTTGCTTCACAGTGACCATTTTAAACTTTTGGGCAATTGTAGTGGAACAAGCAGGAAGTGAGTTCCTGGAAATCTGAAAGCTGTGACAGCTGGTGTATCAGAGATGGACACAGGATTAAAGATTATTTATCTTTCCCACAGAAGACAGGATTTGGGTCTGGGCTTAGATACCCAAATACCATCACTCAGCCAGCTGAACAGAGCCTTCCCTAGATGTTCATTTGCGGTAATGGGAACTTTAATACCTTGCTCACATAAGAACATGTATTTGGACATCTTAAATGGACCTAAATCGCATCCCACTGTTTGTATGTAAACTGGATAAAATAACACAGAGCCAAAGGATGCATTCAGTTGTTGGACTCTAATTAATGTCAACAGAATGATGATGTATTTATTCAGTTATAAAGCCATCTGATGAGGTAGGGGTGCTGAGAAGGTATTTTTAAAGTTGCTATGATCTTGACAACTATCTTAATGCTGGAGGGTAGTAATCAATATTTAAACAATTGAAAATGGTGCTACTTATGTCTTGTGGCTGCTATGGTCATAGTTTGTTTTAACAAGCTACTTCAGGTGGCTTGGGCTGTAAGAAAGCACACAGCTGCTTTCAAAATGTACCTGTAACTTCCATTGAACATATCTGTAAAATCTATTGGTCACTTTGACTGTCCAGCCAAGTGAGCATGCAGGGCCACCATTTCCAGCAAGCTTTTGCTTTCTGTGAGTGCTTCTTTGAACTCAGCAATAAAGAGGGGTAACTTCACCTCACCAATTTTGGCAACCTTGTGTCACTCTATATAATCTTGGTCTGACTGCTCAGAAACACCTCTAGCAGAAGCAACACGTTTTAACAGGGGGCTGTCTAATCTCAGCCTAATTTGCTGTCTGACAAGAGCAGCACTGGAATTCTCTGAGGGGTTTTTCCCATTTCTGTGTGCCTGTGCAAGAAGAGGCATTTCTCTCTGGCTCTCCCCCAGCAGTGCAAAGCTCCTGTCAGCCTCAGCAAAACTGTTGCTTCGCTGAAGAAGCCACTCCTAGGTACTCAGATAGCACTGTGGAGCATTGACTCTTGTAAAACTGGTTTAAAATTACATTTTTTATTTAAAAAAACATATGCAGTAAATATTTTGCTCTGCCTATCATTATTAACCTGTATTTCAGATTTTCTTTAATCTATTCCTAGGCAAAGTAGGGATGAAAATAGGACTTTATATAACATTGATTAAAGCATCTGTCAAGTAACAGGAAAGAAAGAGCTCAGAGAGACTTGTTAATAAAACAGTAAAAATATCTAGAGACACAGTATTACAATGAGGGAGCCTGGTGCTCTAATTAAACCATCTGCTTTTAAAACTGATTTCCTTTAGCAACCAGTTTAATCACTGGGCCATCCTTGCATGGCACTCAGCTGAGCCCCTTGGACCCGTCTCAGTCAGTCTTCCCCTGGGCACACAGGCACTGTCCACCACAATGGCTGTTTCAGGTGGATAAAAACAGCCCCCAAAGCCATTGTCCTCATGCAGGAGTAATCTGGAGAGGTGGTTCCAGGGGCACGGGAATGTTGTCCCCTAAGATAGGGGCATTTCTGCCTCATCTGTACATCTTCTTCACCAGTGTGCATGCTGAAGCCGTACCTTGCAGTCCCACATTTGATGGAGTAAGGAAGAGGAATAAAGTAACCTTTCTCTTTCCATCCACTGCCAAAATTTCCCTTTGTTTAAAGATAGTGGCTACTGGTTGGTTTGTAAAGTGAAACTGCTAAATATCTGGGGTTTTTTTCTTCAGGGCACAGATGAAAGAACTTTGTGAACTTGAAATTTTGTGAAGAAGTCAATACCTGTGTCATCCATCTCTGCTGAAACACCATCAGATGTCCATTACCAAATTTATTTTCCACACATAACATGCTTTCATTACAGATGAACAAGTTTTCCCCCTTTCTTCTGGTTATGTTTGTCTATTGTTCCTGGCATTGAGTGCAGAGTCAGCAGAAAGGCTGTCCCTAAACACCACAGACATGAAGACCATGCTCACTGATGACTCTTTCTATTGGAGGTCCTTCATCAATCCAATAAAATAAAATACACCCCCAGAAAAGTTCGCTACTGGGGTCCACTGGTTGAAAGAGTAAATGGGTAGGAGCCTTCCTGGCTGCAAAGTAGGCAGGAACGGGGATGACTAACGGGAGCTCTGCTCAGCCAACACGCAGAGCTGCTGGGAAGAAGTGACACAGGTTACACCTACCACATTACCTGTCCTCTCTGACCTCAGCCCTGTAAATCCAGGGGCCAAAGCTGAAAGCATGGGAAAAGCTAATTAAATCCAGTGCTCAATTAAAATCCCTCTAGAAATTGTTTATTAGCTTTGTGCAAACCAGTTTACTCATCCTTTTACTACTCTACTCACGCTGTCTTTATGAGGACAGCCTATTCAGGAATGCTGAAAAACCAAGGTGTGGGGTAATCCGCTGATCCTGACAAACTGCCCTATTAAGTCCCAATTTGACATGACCTAAGCAGGGCAATGTGCTGCTGCGCACATGCTCAGCCACCCTGCGAGGAAGAAGCGTCTCCTTGGCTTGGTGTGATTATTGATCAATTCCTGAGACAAAAGAAACCATCCCAGCATCTTCAGTTGTTTCCTACATCTGCAAAAGCTTGGTGCTGGCAGAGAAGGTGACCTGTCTATAATAAGTTCCATCTTCATTCTCTTTAGCTGTGCCAGGAGGAGGAGCTTACTGTCCAGATACTAAAACTAAAACAAATTTCCTAGGATCCTCCCTACTTATTTCTTAATTTACAAAGCTGGCTTACCTTGCATTAACAGAGGCTTGAACAACATTTTGTTTTTATAGGCAGGTGCAAATACACCTGATACAAATGGCTGGCAACAGGATCCCATAATGCTCCCAGCTGCTCCTCCAACCAGAGGGACCACATCCAGCCCCCAGGCCCAGCACAGCAGGGCAGCAGATGCATCTTGCAGCAGGGCTTGGGCCACACAGCACCCAACAGCACCCCAGAGTCTTCTGACAACACTGCAGACTCCACCCTTGGAGTTACAGGTGCTCTACTGGCACCTGGCCTCCTTCACCTGGTCAGATAAAGCCCATGGACTTCCCAGTCATGATGGGTGATGGCAGCATGTGGAGCTGATGGCATGTTCCCTATTAGAAAACGTCCATCAGTGCTGGTTGGTTTGGTCAGTCTTAAATTTTATGTGACTGAGCACCAGTTTGGAAAGCTAGCAAGTTTCAGCTGCAAGCACTGCTGTGCCTGTGAGCAGGGCAAGGACAAAGGAAGACTCATCCTGCCCCAAGTTTGGTTCCTTTATAATGCTTTACAATGCACATACTGTCTGTGCTGTCCTCTAGGTGTCAGTGACAGACAGCGCATCCCAGTTCCTCGCTCCCACCCACAACTCCTCGTGCCTGGGCCAAACTCTTCCCTCCTTCTCCTTCCCTGGCTTCATTGTCTCAGTGATGGAAGAGACACTTCATGGCAGCACCAAAGGAGGTGGTCCTCCAAACCAAGCTGAGATGCAAATCTGTAATCTAATTTTGACCAGTCTGCAATTTTCCTGTGGGTTACCAATCATTGGTAATATGGTTTCTCACGATTTGCTGGTAGGACCAGGCCATCCAGATCACCAAGCTAACATGGTATTCCTTTCCCAAAGCTGGTATGCCCTCCTCAGAGGTGTGTAGAGGAGATGTGTTGCAGCCCCCTGATCTGAATGAAGAATGCCATGCTACTGTGTGCTCATGGTTTTACAGGAGGATCTTCAACAACAGATAGATAAGGAGGTGCAGGAGAAGCAAAAGGCTATTCAACAACTTGCTACGCTAACTAATATGAGGGTGAATTTGTTATTAATAGAGCTCCTGGTGAAAGAATTTTCTATCAAAGCCTTTCTCAGCAAAAAATGAGGTGGGTGAATGCACAAAAAAAATGGCCAACGTACCTACTCTTTTTGGGGTTCTATCTTTTAAAGAGAATAAGAAATATAATTCATTCATTTATTTTTTGTGGGGCATTATTCTCCATCATTTTATTTTAAAAGGAAGTGCACAACATTTTCTAAATATCTCTAATGTGAAGATCTTCAGTTACCACAACATGAAGAACATACTCACTAGAGACTTGATCGTCTAACTTCACCCTTTTTTCATCTCCCTCTGTTTTTATTCTTCCAGGATGTCAAAAAGGTCTTCAAGAAGGTGCAATTATCATTTAGTCTGCCGTTATTGATCCTCTACAGTGAAAAGTGTCTATAAGAGGATCTTTCATAAGGACTGTTGTTTTGATCAGTTGAAGACATTGCTAAGAAACAGATACCATGATGCACAGTTGCATGGGATAGAAGAAGCTAAGAAAACCTGGAATGCATTTCACCATCCCTGAAGACAGATTTATTTAAACTTTAGGTCGTACATAAGCCTGAGAAGATGTTGAGCGGATCTTAATGGTAAAGAAGATCCTGTAAAGTTACAGTGATCGAAACTGTCCCCACTTTTTAGCTGGGAAAAATTGCTGAAGTAGTCACCATTTAATGTTTTATTCTCAGTGGTTTTAGGACACATGCAATACTGTTTTTCTTGTTACTATTAACCATGAGAGCATCTGTCCTACAGGGCTTTGGAATGCATAAACTCTGTGGCTTCATTGGGTTTCAGCTAACGGAGTAAGAGGTGTTTTCTGATGGGTGATGCTTTGTAATGAGAACTGAGTATCCTGGGAAGGACATAATCAAGATGTTTATTTCCCCTTACCAAATATCCCAAAATATCTCACATATCTTCATATCCTCTCAGCTGGTGACACAAGGCAGGGAGACTGACATGAAGTTGAGGAGTGTGGCAAAGGGAAGAGGCCACCAGCACAGAGGTTATATCTGAAGACACAACAAGGTGTAAAGTGAGGAGGTAAGACTGGAAAATACACTGATAGATGTGCTGGAAGTTCAGCTAGAATAGTACAAGTCAGGGGGTAGGATTCAGTTGTGGGAGCCTGCTGAGGGATGCCTGAAGAGAGTAGGTTGGAGAAAACACCAGAGTGATTTTGAGGACAAACACAATGACTTAAGGCTTGACGTGCAGGAAAGCCAGGCAGCAGGACTGTGCCAAAAGGTGAAGGAGAGGCAGCAGCAAAAGCTGGCAGAAGAGCAGGATGGGGAAGAGCCTGAGCCCCGTGCAGTATTAGCAGGCAGCATATGGCTGCTGATATTGGGTACATGTTGAAGGAAAAGTGGCCATTGCCCTTATCCCACTCACTGGAGCACACACAAATAAAGCCATGGCCACAACAGGTCCCAGGTCCCACACGTACAGGTTTTTGTGCCAGGATAACTGCTGTCTGCCATTGAGAGACATGTTCCTTGTTTTGATTAGTGGGGAATTAGGATCTACCTTTACCAACTCTTTTTAATATATATGTCTATATATTAAACTGAAATATTTTTTTTAAAGATGATCTTTCCAGGATCTGTATTTCACTCCTGCAGCTGGTGTAAGTTCAAGGAGCACATCCCCAGCTATCGATTTTTCTGACACCTTTGAATTAATCAAAGGCTAAGGTCTGTCAAGAGAATGCTCAATTAATGTATTTAGCAAACACAGTTCTTTCATCTGCCCACACAATATGCCCAGGAAATATGCTAAATTGGAGAAATAGCTCAGTCGGGGCTAAAATGAGAAACATAAATGGCAAGATGTCTGCCAAGATGCTGAAAGCAAGTATCAGGATCATCTCTGTCTTCATTATACCTCTAAATTATGAATTCTACTAGCTGAAGTAAATAAAGAGGTCATTCTTTATGTCTTCACAGAGTTACTCTATGCTATTTTATTGAGGAGAGCTTCTCAACTCAAGGATCTCAGTTGTCCCTGGACATCATCAGCAGAACCAGACTCTGCACTGCCTGAAGTTGCTTCTTCAACCTGACAAAATCATAGCTGAGGCAGTAGAGGAAACAATTATGTATGTACATACAACGGGTAATTCCTGCATGGAAGACTTACTTAAATGAAAGAAAAACAAGTATGATGGAGATAAGCTGGACATTAATAAGTTTCAGCTGGAATTTGGAATAAGGTTCATTTTTTGGTGCAAAAGAAGTGGGATTTTGAGAGAACCTTCCAACTGGCATAGTGGAGACAAAAAAATAGGAAAAAAAAAACAGGGAAAAAAAATCAACCAATACCCAGATTGTTGTTTTTAGCTGGAGTTTGGTTGTTTTATGAAACAGATTCTGTGTCGACAGAAAGAGCAGAGGACTTGGCTCTGTAACCCAAGAGATCTCCTCTAGGTTGACTATTTAAGGCAGACCATGAAATTTGTTGCACTGAAATGCTATCACCTCTGCAAGTTTCTGTAGGTGTAAGTGGGTTTGATGGATACCCACACTTTGCTCAGAGTGAGAATGCTCCAAAAGACATGAAATGGCCACTTAGGGCTTAGTATTATAGCCTGGCTGGAGCAGTACTGATGCTACAGCAATTTACCTTAATGACTTAAGAGCGTATTTCACAGCAATGCGTATAGCTTTCCCGACCTAAAAGCCCTCTCATGGCTTAAACTCAAATTTATGCCACTCACAGAAGACATCTAAAAGAAAAACCACATCCAACAAAGGAGGAAGAAAAATGGAAGAATTTCAAGCTGTGAAAACTCAGACAAGAAAATGCATTGAAGGAAAATTATACCAGCAGTACCAATGATTATCAAAGTCCCATAGTAGGAGGACCAGTAGCTCAGGGGTCAGCAGTGAAATCCATGAACAGGGCACAGCATGGTGGGACGACAGCAGGACACCCAGTCTTCATGGGTCACAGTGTCAGCCAAGGACAGTGCTCAGCAGGCTACAGCCAGCAGTTTTCCCATCTTCTGGAGGTGACATATGGCCCTGTCACTGCTGCAGACGTGTGACATCACCGAAAGGCTCTGCAAGGGCTGTTCCCAGTAGAGACAGTTATTAGGCAACAGTGAGAAGAGGGCAACATGGGTATGTTGGCAAAGGAATCCAAGGCAGAAAGACCAGGACTTCTCTCCAGATACAGCTTTAAATAGACAATTTATAATGAAATGATAAAAGTTATGTATTTGAACACATTAGTATGCTGCCCATATCATGCTAAAGAGTGATGCAGATTTATTAGTCCTCACATCTGAAAAGATGGTTAGTACATCATCCATCTCTGCCTCTTCACACCTACATTCTTCCCTCCTTCCCCTATCAAGCACATAAAATGATGAAAATAAGAGAAGCTAGGGAAAAAAGAAGGAGGAAAGAGCTGTTAGCTTTGCTTCACCCCTGGTTGCAGGCTCTGTGGAATGGATTTTGGGAACAGAGGGAGGACAAGACAGTATTTACATGCTGTGGGACCAGGAGCCCCGTGATGGCTGTGCCCACACTGTCTCCAGCACTGTACATGCTGTCCTTGCAGCTTTGCCTTGTGGAAGAGAAGTTGGCACATAAGTTTGCAGGGAAGAAAGAAAATTGGCTGAAGTTGTCTTGGAAATGCATCCAAAAGCCATAAAATCTGATAATTACGCTTTTCCTACCAGGAAGATCATAGAATCATAGAATGGCTTGGGTTGGAATAGACCTCCAAAGGCCACCTAGTCCAATCCCCCTACAATCAGCAGGGACGTCTCTAACTAGATCAGGTTGCTCAGAGCCCCACCGCACCTGGTCTTGAATGTCTCTGGGGATGGGGCCTCCACCACCTCTCTGGGCAACCTGTTCCAGTGATCAATCACTCTCATATTAAAGAACTTTTTTCTAATATCCAACATAAATCTATCCTTTTCTAGCTTAAAACCATTACCCTTTCTCCTGTCACTACAAACCCTCATGAATAATTCTTTCCCTGACATCTTATAGGCCCCTTTCAGGTATTGGAAGGTCGCAATAAGGTCCCCCCGGAGCCTTCTCTTCTACAGAATGAACAGCCCCAACTCTCTCAGTCTGTCTTCATAGGAGAGGTGTTCTAATCATCTTTGTAGCTCTCCTCTGGACACGTTCCAGCAGGTCCTCATTCTTTTTGTGCTGGGGGTTCCAGAACTGGACGCAGTACATCAGGTGAGGTCTCACCAGGGCAGGGTAGAGGGGCTGAATCACCTCTCTTGGTCTGCTGGCCACACTTCTTTTGATGCAGCCCAGGATGCAATTGGCCTTCTGGGCTGAAAGTGAGCATTGGTGGCTCATGTCCAGCTTTTCATCCACCAGTATCCCCAAGTCTTTTTCCACGGGGTTGCTCTCTAGCATGTCTTCTCCCAGCCTATATTGATACCGCTGGTTGCCATGGCCCAGGTTGCACTTGGCCTTGTTGAACCTCATGAGGTTCACCTGGGCCCACCTTTCCAGCTTGTCCAGGTCCCTCTGGATGGCATCCCATCCCTCTGGCATATCCACTGCACCGCTCAGCTTGATATCATCAGCAAACCTGCTGAGGGTGCACTCAATGCCACTGGCAGTATCATTAACGAAGATATTAAACAACACTGGTCCCAGTACGGACCCCTGAGGGACACCACTTATCACTGTACTCCATCTGGACATCAAACCATTGACCACTACTCTCTGGATGCAACCATCCAGCCAATTCCTTACCCACTCATCAAACCTGTATTTCTCCAATTTAAAAAGAAGGATGTTTTGGGGGACGGTGTCAAAGGCCAGTAAGTACTTTCAGCTCACAAAGATGTGAGCTGGAAGTACTTAATAAAGCAAAGAGGAAGGAGGGCCTAGCAGCCGCTGGCCTGGGGCAGACCTGAGCTGTCATCTTCAGCAAACCTCACCTTCTACAGCCCTGTATTCTTCACCTGAGCTTGCCCAAGGGTACCTGGTCACCCTCTGCAAGTTTCTCTCCCTGCCAGCACTGATCTGTGTTTTACTCCTTTGGTCATATATTAGGGAAATGATTTCCTTGTGCATAGGTGCAGCCAGTGATCCTTGAAGTGCCTTGTCCAAAGAAATAAGGCAAAAAAACAAGCTACTACTTTTTTTTTTACTCTGCCAACCTTATTTATGGAAGATGCTGTAATACAGAGATATGTGGGCTCAGCTCTTGTTTTACACATCTTGATGCTCATGGATTTCAGTGGAATTGCTCCTGACCTCCAAAGAGGTGCAAATAAAAGGTGTGCAGCACAGCACTTGGGCCTGGAAGAGGCATATGATCTTTAGGACCTGAGAGGCACTGAGTCAGTGTGCTGTTTATTCCCGTTATATGAAAAATACCTTCTCTGTCAAGTGGCAGGTGGATGCAGGGCTGCTGCATGATGTGGGGTGTCTCCTGAGGATGGCAGTAGTGCCATGTAATGGCCCTTTCCCTTATAGAGTGACCCCACTGGGGCCATCCTGGAGTGTGGGGAGAGGGATAGTGTGTTCAGGTTCTGCATGCTTCCCCAGACATGAAGGATTTTCTTCTCCTGTGCCTGCCTACCAAAATTGGCTTTGCATCTGAGCTCCTCTAGAGGAGAGAAGTGGCATTGTTTTTAAGACATAAATCATTTGACTTTTGAATATTGCCCTGCAATGAAAGGAGTCATGGCCAGAGGTGTGTGCTTTCCCCAGAGAGTGAAGTTCCTCTCCCAAATACAGATGTACCTACTGTGGACAGCTAAACTGGACAGAGCAACCAGGCAGCTAGAGACTGGCACACATTTCTCAATGACTCTGCTTCTGAACACCCTTTTTCCATGTCAGAACTTAACTATCTTTCTTGCCTTCCAAACAAAATTTTTCTAGGCTTCAGCTGACCTTTTCTTTAGGGTGCTAGTTCCTTAATACTGTAATTTTCTAATGTTTCCCAAATTCATCAGAGGATTGAATTACGTGCAATGGTGACCTTTAATCAATGTATGGAGGATGTTCACCCAGAACCACATCTGCCTGTGCTGCATCACGAAGCCTGAGAGAGGTTACTTCAGATAAGAGTGTGAAAACACCTTCAGTGACAGATGGGTTGAAGTCTACAGAATTTACAATGCAAGTCCTTCTGGCACCTAAAAAGCAAATCAAGTGAATGGGCCAGTTCAGGAGAACCTTCTCACAACCCAGTTAGACTGCTCCAAGATAGGAATGAGGAGATGTAGACAGACACACATGGATGCATGTGTGCAAACACAGTGATGACTTTCAAGCAGTTTTGCTCACTGATGCTCCCCTGGCACAGGGAGTACACACAGAGCTGAGATGTAAGGAGCATGACAGGTAGCAGCAAATCATCCTGCACTGTGTGACTTCTGCCCACTGGCTGCCCTCAGTGTATTCTCTGACAGCCATGTAGGTGGAATGGCAGAGCCACGGGTTTACACACAGAACACAGACAGTGATGCTACAGGAGCAGAGTGATACAGAACGTCTCTTCATTTTCCTCTCTGGAATTCAAGAAGTTTCCACCCACCCCTGCAGTAAAATCTGGCTGCTTGTACCAACCGTGGCACAACAGCTGAGCGGCTGCAGCCCCGCTCACTTCAGAGAGGTGCCACTGATCCCACCTCAGCTCAGGATCTCATTTCAGGCATTTCAGGCTTGTCTTCCTCATCCATATCTCTTGTATTTATCCTGTCTTAGAGCAAGTGGCATGCAACCTTGTGCCAGGGTGAGGAAGATGCCACAGATGGGTAGAGTTTTCATAGCAGTGCTCACACTAGAGATAACAGACAAGTTTTAGACAGGAACTACAAGGTATTACAAATTCCATATTAGACTGGAGGGAAGATTCAAGGGAAGATTGCAATGCACCTTTGGACAGTCACTTAACCATGTAAAACACATTTAAATACAGATTGGCAAAGTGGATAGGGAGAGCAAGAACTTTCAGTCATGAAAGAGCATCACTCCTGAAGATCTTAGCCCTAGGAGCAAAACTTCAGCATGTGAAAACTTCCTGGCCTCACTGCCCAAACCACCCCAAAGGACGTACCTTGTATTTATCAACTAATCCAAGCACAAAAATGGAAGAGAAGAAATCATCCCCTTTTTTTTTTTCTTTACTACTGTTTAGCTGGAGAGGGCTTGGACCCCAGCCCAGCAGGTATCCTGCACACTGCAATTCTCCCTGAGCCCCCAGGGATCAAAGTCACTTAGCATCTTACAGAACCAGGCTCACCCTTCCCAGGTGAAGAGCTCTGCAGTCTTTCATCTGCAGGGGCTGCCCAGGCTAAAGCGCCAGGCTCTCACCAGAGGGAGCTGTGGCAAGAATGAAGAGCTGTATTTTTCCATTGTTTCCTTTGACACATAGGACACAGTTCAAACGAATTCTGTGAATTACAGTTTTTATTAGATGAACACAGTTTTAATATATAATTTAAAACTCCACATGTACATAGCCTAGGATGCAACGTGCTCCCTCCCCCATGAGTTACAAAACACTGACGCCATGAATGTAAACACCAGCTCTGGGTTTGTGACCTCACAGGGATGTTACAGATGGCCAGGAGTGGAAGCTTTGCACGCAGGTAGGTCTACACGAAGCACATTAGGAAGAGATAAAGAACAGGAGGAAGGGAGTAAGCTGGATCTGCCCTGGCTGAAGCACTGCTCTCAAGAAACTCTTATCCATTTCCTCTCCCAAATTCCATAGGGAGCCCAAGGGTGAAGGATAGGCCGTGATGCAGCTGGAGTCTCATGTAGAGCAGTGCTGTGTGGTTTCACACATGGCACTGCCAGCCAAGACCCCTGTGAGAACCACTGCTCAGGGTGCTGTCAACAAGCTATGGGCCATTCTGCACCATGTCTTCCCCTCCTGCTCTCTGTGCAGGGTGAACATGTGGGGCTCCCTTCTCTTCCCACCTGGCTCACACCAAGATCTAGTGAAACAGGTGGACAAGTCACTGAAGACTAATGGGATTTGGCACTTTCCTGCTGATGACCCCACTTCTGCACTCCTGTGAAGTGTCACAAGGCACTGCTTCAAATCTCAGGGTCCTACTTCTGAATCATGGTATTCCCAGAATTGGACTCTCTAAATAAATGGCCTGGGAGGGACAACCAAGAAATCCATCAAGAGCTTGGTAGCTCCTCTTCATTTCAGTGATAGCACTTGGGCTGCTCAACACTTGAATGAGAGTTATTTTAAAGTGTAAACATGAATTTGGGGGCTTTACTCCAGGTCCACTCCCCTCAGAAGGTTTGATTCTAGACAATCAACAAAAAGAAAAAGAAGAAAAAAGAGAAAGCCTCACTAAGAAAAATCAAGAGTTCAGAAGACTCACCAAAAACTCCTTCAACCTTACAAAGCATGTGTCCTTTGACTCGGGTCTCAAATTCAATTTACTCCATTATTAAAAAAATAGCAATATAGAAACTACCTCTTTCTCAGTTCAGAGTTTAAGCACATCTAAGAAGACCCTACAGAAGCAGTCCTCTTTCTGGCAAAGGCACTATCCAGTAGTGTGTGGCACAAACAAAAACACCTCTATCAAAGCCACTGATACAGTGAACGTGCACATGCATGTCAGCCCACACAACAACTTCAGCGATGTACAAAGATCTACAGTTTAATTCACACTGCTCTCCCATTTAAAAAGTGGGTTACTTACAAGTATTACCTAAAAATCAGGATCATTTGGTTCTCAGGTGTACCTTTATATGCAAGTATTTTAAACAGAATAAAGAATTTGCTGTTTCTTTCAGTAAATGGCTCTAGTTTCCACAGAACTTTTCAGTGATCTAACAGTTACATTTCATAATTACAAAACTGTTTTAAAAAATTCCAAGTCATCTTGTATATCAAACTAGAACTCTACTTGCTGTAATTACAAAAATAAGGCTGTCGCACAACAGACCAAATTCACATTCAAACAACATACACACCTTTTTTTTTTCTAAAACTAGCCACTTATAATTCAAAAGCACATTTTCTAAGGGACTTACACTGCCAATCCATGCAAGCAAACAGGATATCTTTGGAGCTAGTGTTGTCCTCCGCACAACTGAGGATGCCCACATGCGTGCTCTGAAGTAAGCTAGGTTTACCTAACAGCTGTAACAGGACGAGCTCTCCACTGTATGGGAGGCTTCTACTCTACAAGTATCAAAATTCAAGAGGAGTTTTGTGAAACTAATTTTGTCCCCGAAGAAATCAGTGTGGGTTTGCCTTTCACATCAATAAGCCTGGGATTTTGTCCAGGATTACTCATGTGTATATACTTACACACTTGGGGTAAGTTTTTTAGAAACTGAGACTTCAGGCAGTTCTCAAAGTTTACAACATATCAAGTATATGATAAATCCAGGATGGCTTCTCTGTAATCACTGCATAATTACGTAAATTTGTATCTGTACTCATTTGCAAAGATAAATATTTTTCTTTAGCTTTTTTTTAGGAATAGTTACATTGAACTTGGTAGAGTTAACAACTTGCAGCTCCACTGCATGTCACATTCCCTTCTTATAGTAAGGTTTAAATCTCATGAAAATATGGGATTGGTGACAAGAATGCCACAATAACTTCCCACAGACAACATAATTCTTAAAAATGTATATATATGCACATACATATTTATGTATGTTATCAACTCCTATTCAGGATTCCTCTAGAGAAGGTGGTGTAGCTAAGATTTAGACCAGTAAATACAACCATGTATATAATGTGTGTGTGCTCTTGCTCCATCCTGCCTTTTAACTGAGCTGAGGAGGCACCAGAGGATCCAAAGAGAAACTGATTTATGGGTGGACTCCTTTTAACATCTCCTTTTTTTAAAGCTTTTGTATCTTTGTACTAGAGGGGAAAGCCATGCAGCTGTAAGCAGTTTGTAGCTGAGACAACACAAGCAGGAAGGTAACCTGCTCTTTACTGCAGCAACTGGTAGTCATGAAAACTATTCGTGTCATACCTCTGTAGCCATGAGTAAGCCATTATCCAAAATCTGGGAGGCTACAGTTCTCCTGTTGTTCAGCAGGGACTTGGATGAGGACGACACCTGAACATGGTTTAGTGGTTGGTAACCACTGGCAGAGCTTCAGTCCATGGCATCTCAATAACCTTGAGGACCGGGCTAAGAGAAACCTCATGAAGTTTGAAAAGGACAAGTACAAAGTTCTCCCCTTGGGGGTGGCAAAGCATCAGTATGGCTGGGAAGCAACTAACCGAGTAACACCCCTGCTGAAGGGACCTGGAGATTTTTGTGAATACCACGTTGGTCATAAGCCAGCAATTGTACACACCATAAATGGGGGAGAAGTGCAGCCTGCAGGCTGAGAAAAGTTATTATTCACCTCTACTCAGCACCAGTGAGGCCTTATCCAAAATATATGTTTTCGGACCTTCTCCCAGTTCAAGATGGATGTGAACAAACCGGAAAGAGCAGCCCTCCTCCAAAGCAAAAACAGCCAGGGGCCTAAAGCACATGGCATGTGAAGAGAGGCTGAGGAAGCCAGGTTTGTTTAGTCTGGTAAGAAGACAGATAAAAGGTGACCTCATGTCAGCCTACAACTATCTTGTGGGCAGTTACAAAAACGATGGTGCCGACCTCTTCCTGTGAGTGCCAGAAAACACAGCAAAGGCAACAGCCACAGATTACAGACTAGGAGTTGAGGCTGAACATTAAAAGAAAATTTTCACTAGGAGAGCACTGCAGCAGTGGCACAGATTACCTGGAGGGTTAAGAAATCTTCATCTTTGGATATTTTTATACTCTGCTAGACAAAGCCATATCTGATCTGAGCTAGTGATAGTGTTAGCCTTGATTTTGACAGTGCTGGACCAGATGACCTCCAGTTGTCCCTTCCAACTAACATATCTCAGATGCCATGGCTACTGGTTTTAACAGAAGATGTGATTTGTTGCAGAGATAGTGGTGCTTTCTGACACTTTTTACAAGTTTGGCTTCCTTCAAGCCACACAGTCTGAGTGATGCTGTCATTGCAAAGCAGCTTTCCTGCATAATGGCTGTCTTTCATTTACCCAAAGACATAAGGACATTTATTGGAATGGCACTACCCTGTCATTATGAAATCACTTGAATAAAAGCTACATTACAGCATGGCTGTTATTTTCATAGACAGACTTGATCCAAAATGCAGAATGCAATTTGACTTGTGCCTAGAACAAATTTTGTAATGGTTATTGGCAAGCCACAGGCCCACGTTCTGCTATGTGCATCAGTGCAGTCCCACTGCAACAATTTCCACTTCCTTTACTTGTCTCCCGTTCCTCAGCTGAGCTGACCATTGTGGTCTCATCCAGCAAAGTACATGCTCAGCTTTCTCACTGTCTTTGAGGAAAGTCCACATTTCCACACCTGGGTATATAACCAGGACAACAACTGGGTAAGCTAGGTGTGCTCTTAGATCATGGTAGTGTTTAACCATCCACGGGATAGAGCCCTGGCTCTTAAAGTATCCCCCTAACTCTCATGTGGCTAACGGTGGAGCTGTGTGTTATTGAAGGTAAACTCAAGGTTTTGGCAAAATTTCATTTTAAGACAGTCCAACTACAGAGCTCCAAATTTGGGTGTTAAGTCTTTCTCAGTTAAAAGGTAACAATATTATCATTAGCTATGAGACCTCTTCTTCTGAACTACCCAGTGTTTTCCACCAAGTGTTTTCCCTCACATTTCACCTGCATTCAGAACAGGAACCATGCCAAAATATTTCACTTTGGCACCTCCTCCATGATAAAAACTGGTTTTAAACAGTCAGTTGCAATGTGCATCATTAGACAAAATAGGTTTTCACAAACAGGGTTAGCAGCCCATGTCTCTTACAACAAACATGATCTAGCATAAAAATGACAATAAATAAATGTAGAGCAAAAATATGGCAATTATTGGCTTAGACTGAGATCTGAGGCTGACAATTTTTACCTTCTGGCTCACAGTCAGCACAAGCATTCTAATAACCACCAAGACTTTAACTATCATGATAAGCTGATTTCAACTACAGTAGCTGGAAGAACTAAAAAAGGTAAGGAACATGACTACATAAGTATATCCAGGAACAACACAAGCCCTATACCTCCACACCTTATTCTGTTAGAATATCAGTGCCAGTTGCAAAAGCAATCCAAAGACAAACATGAAACATCAACAATGAGTATTTTTAAAAAGGAAGGTGAGTAGCCCAGCCTTAATCCTGTTTCATATATATGTTATTGACTCCACGTTATTGGAGAGCACCGTCTCGTGGCAAGCAGATTACTACTAATGATGCATGTTTGTTCTATCACAGTGATCCATTAGGGAAGCTGTTGTGTGCTGAAGAACAGGGTCATTCATCCAGGAGATGTGCTTGTTGATACTTCAGATAGGCTTTCTAGGGTTCTGACTCCTAAAGAGGAAAAAAAGAAAAAGTAATACTATGAATACATTCTCATCCCCTATGTCTGTGACCTTCGCATATAAGATGCTCCTAACCCTGGTCCACACAGCAGCTGAGGATCCGTCACTCTGAAGTACTACCAGACTGAAGCAGTAATCTGGCCAAGTTCATAGGGACACTTCTCCAGGCCTACAACAGGTTATTTCCCAGGAACAGAGCTGCATAGAAGCTGCTATTTCTGATTGCAGTAGGACATCTTTTTCCTAGGACTAGTTCTTCAAGCTACAAAGTGAGACAGGCTGCCAAAATAACATGCTTTTGTGGTTCTCTGCTGAGGTTACCTCCTGGTCCTGTCCCTCATGGCATCCAGAAATAAATTAATTCATAGCAGAAGAGGAACACTATAGATACCAAAGATCTACTGTTCATGCCTGAAATAGTACTACTACCAAACACAGCTATATCTACAGTAGGCAAGGGAAGAAAAATCCTCCCCGATGTGTCTGATCTACTGCAAAAGGTGCACCACACAGCCTCTTTGAACAAGCGTCCAGACTTACATATGGCAATAAAATATCCTCTACTATATTGCCCTCAACAGAAAGATATTATCTGTCTTTGTGTTCTGACACATGCATTTGTTGAAACTGAATCCTTATCCAAAAAGTGGTATAACTCTTGACTGCTCTAGCATTTCAGCAGTTAAAAAAAAAAAAAAAAAAGCCTAATGAATACATGCTGTCCTGGTTGAGCCATTATGCCAGGCTGGCCCAGTAAGATGATGTTTTGGTGATATAAGCTGCAGATATTCCAGTGATTAAGAACCTAGTTCTATCTCCTATTATAATTAAGTCAGTTGCTTTAAATTTACATTGATAATGTGAAGGAGAATGTATTTTTTAAATTTCATTTATCTGCTGTCTCAAATTAACTCCCATGCATATGCTTGGTTTCATTTAAAATGCTTTGCTTTTCATGGTAACCATTTCAATTACCTCATCAGCATGAAGCTGATATGGACAAGGTATTGAGCAGGGCAGTGGTGCATCTGAACATACAGAGTTCTTTCAGTTCAAAGAAAATTCAGTATCAGTATTTCAAGAATTCCACAAAGTCTGCAATATTACACTGACCTTTGATGCCAAAGTAGGTTTCAGTCCAAGAAAGGAGAAGACAGTGTTGCTTTCCTTTGATTCAAAAAAGCCATCATAATCCTAGAGAGGGAAAAAAAAGAAAAAAGAGTCAACATTTGTATTAATGTTTTCCTGACTGATCTTACCACACCATGTATTAGACCAAAGGATGATATGTAATAATGCTTAGGAAAATACTGATACTTACCCATGTCCTCCTGTGCAAATCTAAAAGCTATTCATAGAATCATAGAATGGTTTGGGTTGGAAGGGATTTCAAAGATCATCTAGTTGGATCATTAGATCCAAGCCCCCTGCCATGGCAGGGACACCTCCCACTAGACTGGGTTGCTCAAAGCCCCATCCAATCTGGCCTTGAACACCTCCAGGGATGGAGCATCCACAACCTCCTTGGACAACCTGTTCCAGTGACTCACCACGCTCAGAGTAAGGAATTTCCTTCCAATTTTCAATCTAAATCTACCCTACAATGATACACCAACTACAATGGCAAAGAAAAACACATAAATTCTCTAATTACAAAACCTTTAACTACTGTATTTGACAGGAAAATATAAACATGTACTTGCATTAAAAGGAAATCTATTCTGAGTATATTCTAAAGGTATTTAAGTGCCTAACAATACAAATAAGTTTCTGACTGGGTTTCCAATTTGCATTTTAACAAACAATGCTTCCTAACATGGAAACCTCCAAGAATAAGCCCTAAGGCAGGCTGAACTCATTTCTTCTGTGGTGGAAAACAGATTTCATCATCATTGTATCCTTTGAAATCAGCAATCATACCTCAGCCCTGGGCAACCACATAATTAAATACAAAATGTTACCACAAAGAAACTTGTTGGATAGAAAGATAAAAAAGAAGCTTCATTATCATGATTAAGTTCCTTTTAGGTTTCAGCTGCTTAAGATGAGGTTCTGATCTCTAAGTGTTACTACTACTTTTTTTTGTTTATATTACACTGGACACCTGCTACTCTTCTGTCATCAGACAAGCTGACAATATCCAGTTTTCAAGGGAAAAAGAGAAAAACAGAGCACAGTTCAATGAATGGATTTGGCATATGGCAAGAATCCAAGAAGTTTCAGGTTCTCTTCATGGTTTGGCAAAGATTTCTTCTATGACCACAAGCAAACAATAAAGCACCCAGTTCAGACTCTTTTCCTCCACCTCAACTGCAAAATGGCAATATTAATCCTTACTTAACTGCTTCTGACATGTAAAATTATCTGTAAATGACAGGAAGTTTCAGGTATGTGTTCATCACTATATAGCAATTACCTCTAAATATCTAAGATTAGTAGTTATGCTTAACTTGAAAGCATTCAACAAGAGAAATTCCTTTAAATATTGATTGTGCACATACATGCTTTCAATACAGGGGAGTAACAGGCAGTCTCCGTGACTCCACATGCTTCCCATCTGTGTAACAGTCGTTCCCAATACACCTGACCCCCAAAGTTAGCACTTCTTTAGCTCCTAACCTCTAATCTCATTAGTTTTTGATAGCTCATCTCTCACTGTGACCATTCCAGGTGCTTTCCCTGAGATGGGACCTCAATTTTTCCTCAGTGGCAGTTGCTTTGCCCCCTTGTCTCCTCTCCCTCCTGCCTTCTCTTGAACCTGTAACCTCACAAACCACCCCACAATCTCAGGGGACCATGTAAGATAAGCAGAAGAAGTTATAATTGGAAAGCAAAAATCTTTCCCTGACCTGGGTATTCCTGAAAGGCTGTCATAGGATATGCAAAGATTAGAAACCTTCTTTTATGTTCCAACCAGAGTTTACTCATGTCTAGCCAATATCCACTTCTGCTTACATTTTGGCTTTTCAGATCCCAAGCAGGAAGCAAAAATGGTCTGGGCAAGCATTTTGCTTCCCAGTATTTCTCTGGGTCTCCACAATGCAGTGTGAATCCCTGAAGAGCCCTTCATTCCACCTGCCAGATCCAATTATAAGATATACAAAATTATGACCTTGCAGCAGGATGGTTGGTATTTTGTGAAATAACTTTGTAAGGAAAGCATGTGCTTGTAGATGAAGACTTGAATTCTCTTTGTTCTCTTTTTTTACTCTCCACCAATGTAAAATAAAAGATTGTTTGGACAGAAAATACATAGTCACCATAGCATGGATAATATACCTCCCACAAGATTCATAATCATCCTGCAGATGTGCAGAACGTCTCTTAAAACCTCTATAGTGCACTAGACAAAGATGCTTTATTAGCATTTCCATAATGATATACTGCTCTACCAATGTGAACACAACTGTCCTACCAAAGCGATTCTTTGCAGTTGCATAATCATTCAAATACCCTCAGCCCAGGGAAAACCATAGCTGCACAGGGGCAGTTTCCCAGCATGACCCTCTATGCTAAGAGCATTGGCCCTGAAAGACACAGAGAGGCCAGCATCACTGATGGAGTGTATGATGGTCATCAGGCATCAGATGTATTAGCTGACCTAAGTAGAAAGAGTAAACCTTCTCCAGATGGCTTTTTGTCGTTGTCTTCTTAAAACATGGCATATGCCTGTGCTATAGACTAGGGCAATAAGTCAGTATTCCAGGACTAAGCTTTATGTCTACTGATTCTTTCGGCTTTCATACACTTGTATAACATAGAATCATAGAATGGTTTGGGCTGGAAGGGATCTTAAAGATCAACTTGTTCCAATCCCCCTGCCATGAACTGGGACACCTCCCACTAGACTGGGTTGCTCAAAGCCCCATCCAACCTGGCCTTGAACACCTCCAGTGTTGGGGCATCTACAACTTCCCTGGGCAACCTGTGCCAGTGATTCACCACCCTCTGAGTGAAAAACTTACTCCTAATTTCTAATCTAAATCTACCCTATTCCAGTTTAAAGCCATTATCACCCATCCTATCACTGCAAGCCCTCATAAAAAGTCCCTCCCCAGCTTTCTTGTAGGCCCCCTTCAGACACTGGAAGGCTGCAATGAGGTGTCCCTGGAGACTTCTCTTCTCCAGAAACTTAAAAGACTGGAGTATCTCTCCTATGAGGACAGGCTGAAAGAGTTGGGGTTGTTCAGCCTGGAGAAGATAAGGCTTTGGGGAGACCTCATAACTAAGTATATAGAGAGAGAGCACATGCATTTCTTCTGTCTGCTTCTCAGTTCCATGGTTTTTTGTACATGCAATACATAGTTTCCAAGGAGTACCATCTACTCACTTCACTCTATGAGAAGAGTCAAGTTTATTTGCTTTCACTGTCATGGAAATGAAACACTTCAAAGAATAACACAGTTATGGAGCAAAGGAAGGTAGAATCTCCTGCAATGATCAGCATCATAGACTGGAAAACAGCCTTTGCAGACAGATGCTGCTTATCATTACAAGCACAGAACTATTACCATTACTGTTTAAAATGCTAACATATGAAAATATTAGACACAGTTTTAAGTTCCCTCATTGTTAATTTTAGGTATGGTCTGTTCTACCTAATTTTGAAATTAAACATCTAATTAAACAGTGGAAATAGACATTATTCCATCAATTTAAAAATCATTAATGGTGATGAACAGATGCTAATTTCTGAATTAACATAAATTTACAATTAATAGACAGAAAGTAAATCCAAATAAATGAGAGCAATCTCACAAGTAAGCCATGGCATAAGCTGAAATGGTACTGAAAGCAACCCCAACAACGCCATGGATGAAAAAGGGACAATGTAATCACTGAATACCTACAGGAGGAATCAGTAATACTGAAGCTCTGCAGAAGGATGTTTGATTAAGCCCTTGACCTCTACAATGAGACTTGAAAAACTGCATGGATGCTGTTAAACCTGAGAAAGGTCCACCCTGACTCTGCTACAGCAATTGAAAAGCCATGAGGGACACAAGCTATATATATTTGCAACCATACGTGAAGATAGCACTTGACCTAACTGAAATATAACCTTAATTTTCTCCACTGGGTTCATCTACAAAGGAGTCACACTATCTCTAGAGTTGAAGGTAGGGGAGCAGTAGATGAGTACAACCTACAGTGAGAACAAGGGCATCACCCCTTTGATTTCAGGGCAGCTTTAAATTGCCTTAAGTTGCTCATTACAGCCCTGTAAATTATAAGCAGCCAACCCCACAGGCAGGCAGCTATTGCAAGAATTTTTGCCACAGCATGGCTCAAGACAGACTTCATTTTCAGTCCCCACCAGGAGCACCCTTTCCTCCTAAGCACATGGGAAGCTTTCATGAACCCCCAGACACCTGTCTCAATAGCTGGTCCAAGGAAGGCTGTTTATCCAGGTGAGTCACCATCTCTCATCACCATTTTCAAGTTCTGAGGTTCTCCTGAAGTGTCTCAACACCAGTACTTCAATTAGCTCTAAAACCATCACTACTCTAAGAGCACAGCTTTTCTCTCTTTGTTAATAAATTGGAAAAAAAAACAGGGCAGGGAAGGATTCACAGCCCAAAAATAACATAGCAAGAAACAAGGCTGCATTCCTGGCTCTGACAACAACTTTGTGACTCAGCTAACCCACCAATATCTGTGAACACCTGTTTACCTCAACCTCTAGGAGGTAACTTAAGACTTAATCATAAAAGGCTTTCTGCAAGTGCCAGTTATCAATTTTTATTTCAAGAAGTACCCAGGCCTGATTTAGTAAGTTTTTTCCATTTTTACAGATTTTCAAACCTGGATTCCCTTAGTGAAAAAATTGTCTCAATTAAACCATGAGCTAAACAGAGTAAGTGCACATCTGAAAGAGCACAAAACCCAGTGGAGTGATCCATTTTAAAAGGAGTAGAATACTTAATAACCACAAGAGATTATCCACCAGAAGCAATCTCCTCAACATTTTGAAATATCTGCATTGCAAAACATATTAAAATGCTACTGACACTTTCTTACTTTCACGGGAAATGGGGGAAAGAAGCATCATGCTTTTAGATAAAGTATCAGGAAAATTTTTAATACAAGACTTTGCCTACTAATCTCTGCAGTGAAAATATATCATCCCAAAATATTCAAATGTGAAAAAAAATGTTATAAAAATGCATAATAGTCCTATAAATCAGAAAGAAACCACTTTAGTACGGTAGTTTCTTCAGAGATTTTTGAGAAGCCTGATCTCAAGGAACTCGATCTCAAGGACTCATCAGTTTTGCTTTGGCACGTGGTAGGAGTTCAAAGTGGGCATCCCTGGCTTTCCCTGTAATACTGTCAAGATAACAGATGTTTCAAAAGCATCCTGCCTTTGACCTTACCTTTATCAGGAGAGAAAGTCTGTGCAGATTTGTGTCACATGTAGACACTAAATCCATGGGCAAGGACACAAAAATTCTTGTCTCACATCAAGAACATCCCGCTACCAGCAGCAGATGCAGAGGCTGAAGAAGGAAAATGGTGCCAAGCAGTGGAAACTAAGAAGTTTCACACACAAGCAAGAGCTCAACTCGCTTGTGAGCCAACAGGTTCCACTTGGAAAAACTCTGTGAGACACTCTGGCTTCCACAGAGGAAGGACACCACCCTCCACTGGTTTTGGCAATGTAGTGCTCCTCCGTTTCTGCACCAGGCTTCACTGGTAGCAAGTTACCATAATCCCCTTGTCACTGTCCCAAGCAGCTCTACTAAGCCAGTGGGAGCTGTAGCTTTGTTGGTATCAGCTAAGCAGTGCTGTCTCACCCCTGTGCAAGGAAGTGGCTCCCACTGATGCACTGGAGGCACTCAGAAAGCAGCTGTTAACCTAAAAATATATGAGCATGGCAAATTACCACCCACTGCCCCACTTCAAAAGGCAACTATGAGCACAAATATAATTTTGACCATGTTGTTTTAAATTATGATCCCTGGTGCTTTCCAGAACAGCTGATTACATATTATTAACGTCTTAAATTCTGGCAACATCAGTAACTGATTAAGGCTACTAAAACCAGGGGACATAGAGACAGTGGACATGAATCATCAGTGATGCAGAGATGCTCAATCCCCCTGGAAAAGTTAAAAAGCCAAAAGTACAGATGACAAATCACAAGGACGGGGGTATGAACGGTTACTAAGAATGGCAAATGCCAGTTATGAAAAAAAAGTGTATCCCAGGATGGTTTGTGGGGATAGAGAAATAACAGGAGTATAAACAAGGTAAGTAAAAAGATATTTCAAGTCAGAAAAGGCTTTTTAACAGGACAGCGACCATCTGACTGCTTTAGGTCTGGCTCTTCATCCTTAAAGTCAATGGCAGCTTGATCACTAACCAATAGTCTGACCAAGTTACAGTCCCTCTGTTTTACCACCAGCATGGTTACAGCATTAAAAATGCTCTCAGAGCTACTGGGGAATGGATTAGCTGACCTAACAAGCTCTTGCTTTGTTGAAAATAAACAAAGCTAGCTGTACTGAAGTTTCAACATCTCACCTACAAAAAAGCACAATCTTGCTGACCTTGCAAGGCATAAAGCTCTTCTTTGCTTTCCCTGCTCCTGATGAGTGACTTTAAACCAGGATAGAGAGGCAGGCCATGGCTGCAAAAGTCTTCAGGAGCAAAGTCACCCCAGGTGGTAACAAGAGGAAGGCTGTGAAGCTCACTGTGGTGGCAGGATGGTTGGTACTAGAGCTCAGTGGACCCATGGAGCACATTGCCAGAGCACACTAAAGATGTTAAACATTTACATGGCTTCACCAGAAGGCTGATGTTCATGAAAGAGAAATGTAATAAGAACAAATAAATGCATTCAAGTGATAATTGTGTCAGAAAATAGTGAGAGACAGAGAAAATATGCAAGAGAAGTACTTTTATATGCTTGACTTTCTTGTAGTCTTTTCTAGGCATATGCTTATGGTCACTGTTGGGACAAAACTGGGCTAGATGGACCTTCAGTCTCACAGATTTAAGGCCACTTATGTTACCTTAAGGTATATCTTACACAATGTTTTAAAATTATCAGCAAAGTCAAGTGATATTGTCCACATAGTATGCTGGTAAAAGAAAAAAAACCCAACAAAACACAAGCCTCACACTTACATAGCTTTGCTTTTAAAAACTGAATCCTTGCACTTTATCCTGAAACTAAATGGTGATATGGTTGCTTTGCACCTCTTTAAAATCAAATTAATTAGAGACAGAAGAACTCCCTTCACATCTAGATTATTCAGAAATCCCAGCAGCCATCCACTGCTGAAATGCTACAGTAAACAAAGAGCACCCTGGTCTCTGAGACAGTGGACAAGCATTCAGGAAATCTGGATTTAACTCCTCGTTATGACACAAATGTCTCACATACTTCAGGGATTCGTGGGTTTTATGCCAATTTACACCAGTAGGAAAACTGTTGGTTCATGGGAATTCTCTCCTCTTCAGAAATCCCACTTCCAGGGTAGCTTCTCCTCTCAACAGCAACTGCCAAGTTCACAAAGCTCAATTTGGCTAAAGCAGTAGCTGTATCTCAACTGTGATGTGGAAACCTCGAGTGTGCTGCATTCCTGGTGCTGGGAAACCAGATCACTGCAGTGATGTGATTGCAGACACTGCCATAGTTAACTTGGCCCAGCAGTTTGTTCAGCAGGTACATGGGTGCTTGTTTAAATAAACACTGTCACTGCTGGGAGAAACTATTTACTGCACACCAAAGGTAAAATTGGCAGTACTGCAGATCAGCATAAATAATTATTCGTGCTTCAAGGAACATAGCACAAGTGTGATGGCATTGGGTCAAAGTAAAACATTAGCACAAAGCAGATTTCATTTACAATTAGCAATTATATAGACACCGTCTAGCCATTACTGCAACTAAGATTAGGAGAACATTAGAGCTAATGAAGTTTCAAAGACAGTAACTATGAATAAAATTCCTTCCAGTAAGTTTCTTTAAATGAGTAAGTTGGCTGTGTCACTGTTTACTTTTAGCTTGCAACAAGGGAGTGAGCTTGTTAAACATCTCAGACAGATCCTGATTGCTTACCACACTGAGCAGCAGAAAAACAATCCTTACCACATCAAAAAGCAGAAAAACAAGGAACTCACCCAAATGTAGCTTGCATTGCTTTTCATATAGATTTTTTTTAAATGCATTGATTATTGGACAGCACGTAAGGATCAGTCTATTGGCATGCTATTTGAAATGGTTTCTCTTTGTTAATATTTTTTTAATATATTATGATGATCTCTCCATTCTTATAAAAGGGACAACATAATTGCTCTTACAAGTAATAGCAGGGAACTCATCATTTAAATGCATTGAATCAGCACTTTGCTACTGACTGAGTTAATACTGTGTGCCATTGAGAAAGAGCTGTTAGCATCCTTCCTGAAAAGGGCAGTTCAGTTCTCTAGAACAGATGACATTCATTTACTGATCTGATTAGGATTACAATGGAAAACTCTTACTCAGCACAGCTCTCCTTAGAGAATGAGTCTGTGTGCATGTGTGAGCCTTTTTTCATATTAATACACAAAAATAAGAAGATCCTGTCTGCACAACACAGGGCAATCTAAACATGACGCTTTTCAATTACCTAACCTTCTGATAAGATCTCTGCCTAGGACTTTTAAAGAGCTTATACAACAGACTCTGCAAAGCAACCTGTTACTCCTCTCCTAAGGGCCAGATGTTTATTTCAGTAATCTCTTTAGTTGTATGCTTCTAGAAACAAAGACTTTAATAAAAGGAAGCAGATGTCAGCTACAGCTCTATTGTTTCATACACACAGACTCAGGCTGATGTGATGTTTGCCATTCATTCAGAAACCCTGACAGGGCACACAGACATCAACTATCTAAAAATCGATACCCCTCACCTCAAGGAGTCCAAGTGCAGAAGGGCTTCCCCCAGCCAAGCACTGAAGACCTCAAACTGGCATAGTGTCCACCTGGGGCAGGGGAATATTCAGGGGAGTCAATGGAGGATCAGCAAGTACTATGGGTGATAGCAGGTGCCACCTCCCCATTCTGTGCACCTTCCAGCTCATCACGTTATTTAACAAATTGTTTGGGTAAGAATATTATTAAATCAGACCATGACGGGAATTTGAGAAGAGGGAGGGGTGAAAACATCAGGGTTAACCATGATAGTCATTCTTTTACATGAGATCACGGCTGAAAGATATAAACTGACCGTGCTGCACAGAAGCTCTGCATGCACACATTTTAACTCGGACGTGTTTTAAGGTAGCTACAACTTTACAAGGGACAGGACAACCACATGTTGGTTGGTTTTCCTGTTTTTTAGAACATTTTATTCATACCAATATTAGGTGACATCTCAGAGCAGTAAGTGAAATATGGATTTTCCCCTTCCATTTGTTTATTTTAGAAATTGGATGTTGGCAGAATCATCTTTCAACATTTCTTTTGTTTTCTGTGGTTCCTTCAGAGAAGAACAGAAATGGGCAGCTATTAAAGAAAGAAGAAAGCCACACTAATTGCAATGGCACTGCAATGTATCAACACAATTTTTACTTACAATTGATTATAACTTTGCTATATCTTCGAAGCATTTCTTAGAAGCTACTCATGTTAGCATGATTACAACTGATCCTTTATAAAAGACTTTAACCAAAGCAGTCCACAACACCTTCAAGAATAAACCCATTTTCTTCAAGAAAGTACGGCACAATAGGAAGTTTCCATTTCATGCAAAGGAGAATTAGGATCCCAAAGAAAACTGTTAATAATTATGTCACTTACTGATTATCCGCAAGTTCTGCAGAACATCAATGTAATAAACATAAAAATCAAAAAGAAAAAATTTTGAAGTATTTTATACCTCATCCTATAAAGGTAACAATTCTAATTTTATACTGGTCACCTTTAAAATACATAAAACAGTCTATATTATTATAATTGGGAAAGAGAGAGTATGAAAACAGTAAGGTATCTCTAGAGATGTATCAACTCGTCAACAGCTACTGACTTTATGTGGTGGGATGGTTTACAAAATACCTGCTACTTCACTTTGAAACTGCTATTCATAAAGTTTAGAATGCGAGAGGAAAGAGACCAAATAAAAACTGACGCTCATCAGGAATGTACTCTCTTCGCTATAGGGTAAATAGCAGCACTACAATGTGTTACTGGTATGAGTTTTAACTGTTCTGAAGAGGATAAAATTCTTGGATGATTTGATTTTTACTGAGCTGCTGAGCTTCTATTTTTTAAGCCCTAACGCTAGGCAGGCTACTCTACATGTGGCCTCTGGTACCACACTCCTATTTATTTAGTACATGTCACACAGAACTAAAGCTCTTTGCCTCAGGACACAAAGAAGCAGTGGAGAAGTGGATGGCAAAAGTATAGGCATGGCCTATAAGTGATAGCCACACAGACCCTGTGATTGCTCTGAAGAGTATCTTGTCAATGTGGAGAAGACATATGGGCAGAGGTTGCTTTATCAGGAAGATAAACAGTGCTATGTTACCAGCCTCAGGTCACTCACATTCAGGCTAAGGTCTGATTTGTTATTTGACATACAAAAAAAGAAGAAAAAGAAGTGTGTATGAATCTTTCCAGGATCACTAAAAAAAAGCAGAAGAGAACAATACTTAACAGTGCAAAGAAATCAGTGCCACTGTAATTGCCTGTGTGCTGAATAGTTTCCTGAGAACACTGCACCCCTTTCCAGCAGGACTTAGCCTAGCACTCTAAACCATATGACCAGCTTCCAAGAAAAAAAAACAAAAACAAAACAGGAAAAAAAAGAGAAGAGTCTGCCTGCTATGTAAATATTTTCCTTTCAGCTCAAACTCCCACCTGGAAACAGATTTCCTTCAAACTTTGGTTGGCCTAAACTTCAGGCAATCTCACATCAATGGCAGTTTTCTGCATATAAAACTGTCACTGTTTGCAAAGTGCTAACTTGCCATTTTGTAAGGTTAAAATTAGAGTGTGGCTTCACTGGGAAGTGGAGATTTTCAATCTTCTGAAAGATCCAAGAGTCAATTCCAGTCTAAAAAGGGTTGTATATCCAATTGTGGAGATTTCAGAGGGAGGTGTGAGGCACAGGCCTAATTTCAGGCATCGCTTTTCCAGCATTTCTTGCTTTCTGCTTTAAGAGGTCTCCTTGTCCAGTGTTCTGGATACTGCAGATCCTGTTTGGATACATGTACCTATGGCTCCTCCACTACCATTTGAAGACTAGAGCCCTAGCTGCTGGCTGCAACTTGCACTCTGGAAGACACACGCCCAAAACTTAGGCATTTCTGTGCTTGGCATTATGCTATAGTCCCTTTGTGAATTTGGCCCTAATGCACCATCTGCAGTGATCTCTCCATCTGTCTGGACTTTCTATGGTCTGTGTAACAAAGGTAAGTAAAAAGTAAGTAACATAATTATTTTTTTACATAGTGTTTATAACCAAAGAGATACTTAATAGCTAGTACAATGTTGGATCCTACCAGCAGTACTTTAGAAAAATCTGAATAATTCACATGCAAAATCACTGCTGTGGCTGTGTAAAATAAATTCACAATGGGAGGCAGAGCATTTTAAATTTTTTTTGTGACCTTGAAAGCAAAGGAATTAGATAGCAAAAATTTAGCAAATGAACTACAGTCTTCATGTTTTCATTTGGTCTTGCTGGGATGGAGTTAACTGTCTTCACTACAACCCCTATGGTGCTGGTTTGTATATTTGACTAAAACAGCCTTGATAACACACCAATATTTTGGCTATTGCCAAGCAGTGCTCACACTGCATCAAGATCTTCTCTGCTTCTCACTCTACTCCCTTCTGCTGCCCCCAGAGAATAGGCTGGGAGTGAGAAAGTGGTTGGGAGACACAGCTGGGACAGCTGTGTATGGATGTTCCACACCATTATAGCATCATGCTCATAAAAAAACTGGGGAATGTTTGTCTTTCAAGGTAGCCATTGCTCAGGGACTGGCTGAGCACTGGCCTGTTTTGGGGAGATGGTGAGTGACTGCGTTTGCCTCACTTGGGTTTTTCCCCTTCCCTTTCCATTCCTTATTAAACTGTCTTCACCTCAACTCATGAGTTCTCTTTCTTTTGCTCTTCGTGTTTTCTCCACTGTCCTGCTAGGGGAGTGGTGGGGAGCAAGCAGCTCTGTGGTTGCTGTCTGGGGTCAACCCACAGAGTCTCCTGAACAGAGACTCCAAAAGGTTCAAGTTAATGATAGATTTGATCAGAGTGTGTTAGACTGAATTTACAGCTGTTGTACCTGTTTAGCTGTTACTTGGCAGGCTGTTAATTCGTGTTGCTGGTCACAATGTTACTCACTTGTTCTTGATGCTGACTTTTTTTTTTCCCCTCAGTTGCTTGCTCTCTTCCTGTACATAAGCTTGTTAATGGTTGTTTTCAGCTTTTGCTGTTTGCTGTGTTGTTTATCACTTCCTTTTGCTTTGCCTGGGAGAGCCATGACAAAAGCATTGGCCTTGAGCCTAATCTCGTATTTGGTCCCTGCACTGCTGCCATCCCAATGCTCTGGGAACCATCTCATGGAGACAATTAGCAATTACACCTTTCTTGTCTTCTCTTCCAGGAACTGCTTTGTAGAGGAAATGAAGACTGACATCTTCTTCTTCTCCTCCTTGTTGCAATAGCTCTTCAATTTCTCAGAAGCTGAATAACTGGCAGCGCAGAGGTAAGCCCATCTGGGCTGCTAGATTGTGGCAAGACACTGCTGCCCAGGTAGAGAACGTAGATACTCACATGTCCAAGAGCTGTGCAACCAAAGAACATGGAAACAAGGAGCAGGTAGACCACACTGACAGAACAGAAATGGCTAAGGTGGACCCGGACTGGGAACATAAGGGCAAGCTATTGATAGCTCAGTGGGGCCATGACACATAGGAACACCCAGGAAGAGATGCAATGTGTAGATGGACTCATGATCAAGGGGTGGACCTGACCACTGAAGCCACTGAACAGATTATTCATGAATGTGAAACATGCACCATGACCAAACAAGCCAAGTAGGTAAAGCCTCTTTGCTGTGGAGAACAGTGGCTGGAAAAGACAGTTTGGGTTGCTCCTCCCTTAGGAAAAGGCAAACCCATTTGTGGGGTTTCTTTTGCTCAAGGGTCAGGGTGCACTTGGTTGGTAATGCAGGAGGATGTGGAAACTTGGTGTGTACCTCAAGGAGATTCAACCGCGGGGAAAAATAATTCATTATTTGAGTTGTACATCATAGCTGTATGCCAAAGCACTACAGCAGGAGCCACTAAAACTGAGGATGAGCCTTGTAAGGGACTGGGCAAGACACAACTGATTTCAATGCCCAACAATTCAACCCAATCCAACAGCTCCTATTAAGGCTCTACTTGTCCTTTTTTAAAAAATCTTTTCCACATTATCTCCACTTTACTTTTCTTCAGGCAAAGTGCACAAGCTTCCTCTTGGAACATGCACTAGGCACTAAAATTTCCTTACTCTTACACAGAATTGTCTAGAGCAAGACAGTTGTAGTCATTTCAGATTTACACTACTGTAAATTAGAAGAGCAGGTTCACACATCTGATTTGTCTGAAATGTAGACTCTCTTCTCAAACACAATGTTATAGCAATGTCACTGAGATGAAACAACAGATTGCAGAGTCATAAAAATATATAAATTATCATAGTGTCAGTGCTATGACATGGCACTGGATTATCAGTAAGATGATTTGTGTTCTTATGTGCTTGCAGCTCTTGTTTGCAGGAAATAAAAATGGTTCTTGCTGAGTACTTTATTTCAAATCCATTAGCATAACTTGTTACTGAAAAATTGGGAAGTGCATCTCAAAAGACTGAAAAAAGGAGAAGATAAATGATCATATTTGTGATTACATAGACTCAGAAAAATTTAAAGGTCTTGCTCACACTTCAAAACATGGAGTTTGTCTGTTGGTACCAGAAGGATCCCTCCCCCCTGTGGTACAAGACGTTTTGTGAACCAGTAAGCACTGGTCACCTTTTTGTACCTTTCCCCCCTCTTACACCAGCTATCACATGTTCAAATGGCTGACACCAATCTACTTACTGAAAACCCTGAAGATAAACCTACTCTATATTGCAGTAACATTCTGAAAAGTTATTATTTCAAATCGCAATGTCCTAGTCAGAAAAATCTATTCTGAGATAATACCTGTGTGCACATTGCTGAGGTTTTCTACTAAAGAGAAAACGGGGAGGAAAAAAACCCCTAGTAATGGTTTTACTAACACAGAAAAAAAGAGTATGGCTATGAAGATGACATTGAGTCAAGGCTTATACACCTCTATTGAAATAACATGAACAAAATCAAAAGTGTACCTATTTTGCTTTGCCTTTTGTCTAGCTGTCTTACACTTAGAGGAACAGCAACAGATCTGACCAGTTTGTATTGCAAGTAAATTTGTATTGTCAGTAGCAATGTAGAAGCCAGGGTAAGCACAGAGGCAGTTTCCTGGTAAGACTGTAGAGCTGGCAGGCAGAAAGACAGACAGTGTTTGTAAACAGAGCAAACTGGATTAGAAATTGCCTAGACACAAATCAGGAATTATAAACTACAATTTTCACTAACTCAACTAACAGAAAATTCAGTGGGTATTTTTTCAGTTTAAGTTATTTAATACTGATTTTTAGTTATTTGTGTCAAGATAAACATATGAAAACACTGTGGAATTGACAAAGAGAGAAAAGATGTGCAACGTCTGCTGACTTCATCTAATCGTGATATTTTAACCCCTTTTCTGGCACTGACCTTTGCCTCCTGTGAAACATTTTGTCTCCACTCTATTACCTAAGAAATTCATTAACTGATGCAGCAGGCTAACTCATGAATGTTGGAGATCCTGCACATACTTCTTCCTTCATGCTAGAAAATACAGTTTCTTTCAAAGCATGTTTGCTCTTTAAAGATGTTCATGCAGACAGTGAGGTTTAGTAATAGGATTAACTCTGCTCAACCAAAACAGCTATCAGCTCAGCAGACAGATTAATGAGATCATCTCACATGTTGCATGACATCTTCTTCCTTGCTAATTCCAAACTGCAATTTCTAAGACTAGGTTAAAACATTCTGTAAAGGCAAGCTGAAAGGGTAAGAAACAGCAGCTTAAAACAGTGCATTTCTCAGGCAAACTAAAATCACACAGAACAATGAAAATGTTATTTGTAAATGAGGGGCTGCTCCATAAGCGAGGGTCAAATCCGTTCCATGTCCCAGATACATTTCTTTAACTGACATTGCTTACCTGGAATTAGGAAAGGACAAGTTATACTGCTGAGGAAAACAAGTAAGGCCAATACAAAGCATACGGGAGAGATGTTAAATACCTTGCTTCAAGAAGCCAGTTAGCTGCTGCATCATATACAACCTGTTTGCTGCAGAGGATTCTAAAATTGCTTCCTACATTAAGCTAAAACTGAATGGCAGTTGACAGGTTCTCAGCAGATCTGAACGATTCATCAGCCAGAAGCAGCTTTGCTACAGGCACTGTTGAGTCTGGCAGGAACTAAGTTAGAACCAGCTTGGATGTAACTTCATCAGATTCTAGTCAGAAACCCACACAATACCCACATTTACCCTGGTCCAGATATTAAAACTACAGGGACTGTCTTCCCCATGTCATTCTCCTACTGAATTCACAGCCAAACCTTACCCAATCACTTCCTGATGCAGCCAGGATGGCACACCAAACCTCCCTTTCTCCCACCAGCTAGTCTAACAGGTACCTCAAACCTGCACCCTAAAGGATGTACAAGTCACACGGTTCAAGTATGAAGAGATGCACCAAGGCAAAGCGAGCAAGGCTGTGGTCTTTCTACAACATTCTGTTCAAAAGTGAGTAAAAGTTCTGGGAAGATTCCCCCAGACAACAACAGTGCCCAAGACTCAGAGCTGCAGCATATCATGCTGGCTAAGCAGGAGAGCAAAATATTCATATGGTACCATTCTTCACACATCAAAGGTTACCACTTCAGTTTGCACTAGTGGATGGTGACATTATTGCATCTTACACCATCAGAGAAAACAGCCCACCCATCAATCTGTTGTCAGATACACAGTCTCTCATGCTTAGCAGTCCTTCAGCAGAGGAAGACAAGTCACAAGCTGTGTTGCTTCAGGGAAAAATGAAACTATATTCTATAAGTCAAACAGCAAATAGTTTTCATTTATCCTAGAGACTCTGATTGCATAAAGGCTCTCTGAGCATAAATTAAATTTACACTATGACAGCAGCAGAGAAGGAGCTTAATTACAATGACAATATAACTCAATCTAGCCAATATTCTCCTTTACTGTGCCAAAGACTTTATGAATTCTTATGCTTAGAATAGAACCAAGTAGGAAGTAAACCATAAATTCCCAGCATATAGTAGTCTCACAAGGGACTTAACCATCAACAGCTTGTATGTGAAGCATGTGACATTACAAATTCTTATATTCGTGGAGAGAATCTACTAGCTGAAGACAACCTTAGGATTTACAGATGAGCAATCTGATTTTTTGCTGTATGATCATTACCTGATCTTATCACCCCAATCTGTCACCATTAACTCAGATACTGCTGAGAAAGCTCAGCAGCAAGTCCCAGGTTTTTAAATGGCCAAGAGGGAATATTAATATATGGTCTGTTGACAACTGTAACAGCTACTTACTCCACAGTACCGATCATCACTGAATATCTGTGGTGGCAGTGGGTTGCCTTGCGCAGGCTGCTTATCCTCAGGAATATTTTTATACATCCATTGTCTTTTCTCCTCTGACATTGTGATATCCACTTCTTCAAACTCTATGCGATTGGCTTCCAAAAATCTCACCACATCTTGTTGCCTCTTCTTTATCTAAATGAAAGGAAAAAAAACCCAAAACCAATACTCAGAGCAAGTCCACCATACACAGACATGCTTACAAACCTGAGGCCATTCCTCCTCTCTTGTCCCACTTTCATGGGATGGGAAGTTACAAAATCAGAAAGACAACAGAGAAAATATATTTTTTTTTCTGTTTTAAGTTCATAAAAGTTAAACACTGCTGTCTCTTTACAAGTTGGCAAAGGTTATGTTTCTTCATCTCATTTCTAGAAGGATGTTTCTTTAGTTCAGCTGTGGGAATTCCAGCCTTTACCTTCTAAAAACACTTTAAAAAAAAAAAATCTATAGGGAACTGTTCAGATGTAGGAGTGAAAAGAGGCAGCCGGTTTTCAGAGTCATTAGGGGCTACATTTTTAAAGTATAGAGGCACCTAAAAATGGAGGGTAAGCAACCTGGCAAATCCCAGAAAAATCTACTCCTTTAAGTATTCATTGAGATAAACATGTCCGTACATCTGAAAAAAAAACACCTCAGGTACACACATTTTTTGTTTTCCTAGATACCTACACATCTTTTAAAAGGTAGCTCAACAGTTCCCTGAGCAAAGCTTGTTGAATCTTTAATTAAGAATGTCTGTCTGCATAATACACATGCCTAAAAATACACATGATCTCATCTCTTGAAAATTAACTTCACTGCAACAAAAACGCATGAGGTTTGTACTAAATTTAGGGGGTTTCTGCCCCTTAAAGAGATTATCATCATCATACAAAAGCCTAATAGAGGCAGAATACTGGCAGGTTTTAGCTCATTGTAGCTAACTAAGATCAACCCTCAACAGCTGGCTGGGCTGCACCAAATATAATCAAGTGAAGACTACTTCTGCCACAAATAGGACCTTATTTCAAGATAGCAACCTTTGAAATGAAAGTCTATAGGACCAAGGAAA
>VYZX01032795.1:26995-88464 GCA_013401335.1 Brachypteracias leptosomus | reverse complement strand
TACCTTTGGTGTTATCTGGGCACTCACAGCTAGACATAACATACACCATGTTATCAACACCCTCCGGGTCCCAGTACTGCAGTATGAGGGCTGTATGGGGAAAATCAGCTCAGACAGACCCACTACAAGGCAGCTCCTAAAATTGTGCAAAAATAATGCATTACCAACAACAGCAAAATTACCGCATCATCATCCCTGTTGGTAACAAAGACAACATGCCTTTTACTATCTCCCTAAAAACTGCAAAAATAAATTCTGTTGTCACACTGTTGTCAATGTAGAAGCAAAAGACAAAAATATTTTCCTTTATCTTTCATCAAAAAAAAAGCTGTAAGAGAGGCCCGAAAAAGACAGAGACTGAGATTTCCTTAGTATGAAGTACTTGTTCAAACAGAAATGAGACATCTAAAATGATGTGTGGGAGAGGTCATTTCCTTATAGTGGAGTACTGCTAAAACCAACATGAATCCCCTTCTGCACTCGTCAGAGCAACCAGCAAACTACAGAGAGCCTGGGCCAGCCCTTCAGACCTGAGGCCAAATGGCATCATCTGGCCAAGTCTATTAAGCCTCCGAGAGTGGCTTCATGCAAAATGTACATTTGGAATGATCCCTGGCACACTGTAACATCTAAATCATCATCACAAACTGTTTGTGAGACTGTAAGTTGGCCTTGACCAAAGCTGACTGTGCTGGCAACCATTCTTCCAATGGTTTCACAGGACCAGAGCTCTCCAGTGCCCAGCCCAAGTACCAGTACACGTGTACCTGCATGTATCCCTTTTCATCCGGTGTCATTCAGCAGCCTGCACACTGGGCACAAGTTTAACTGCAGCTGACATTTAATCAGATCCCTAATATTTTACTGTTTACACCACAAGAATTTTCCTACAAACCCACGTTTCCGAACCTCTCTTTTTTATTTTTATAAACCTAATTAAGATGTTGAAGTGAAATAAATCGTGGATGTTGGGGTTTTTTTAGCCAGAAGCCTTTCAATTCTCCATGACATCTGCATCAGTTATCAGCTGTGGATGTGCCAGCTGCATAAATTTAAACAAAATGCCCTGAAAATTTTTAGCCAAAAAGCAGCATCTTCTCCTCCCCCAAGTGATTTGATTCAGGCCCATAAAGTGAAAAATGAGCATTAGTTACATTTAAAATCCTATTAAATTGTGCCTTGTTGTTTAAGATGGATGCTTAGAGCATCTGCTACAACAGAAGCCAGCTGATTATTCCCCAAGAAAACCACAGGACCTTTGTCTTCCTCTACAACTGGATCTGTGCCGCAGGAGTGCGTCAGCTTCACAATCCTGCCTGCAGCTCTCATCTGTAGTTACTCTGAGCTCTAAGAACTTCCAGTGCTTGACCACATGAAACACTAAGCAAAGACAACGTGGCACCAAGAGCAGTGTCACTTCTCCCTTCCTCACTAGCCTGTGCAGAGGATCTGAGCTCCTGCCAAGAGCCCAGTGGAGAAAGATACATCCTCATTTGACAGACTATGGAGGGGGGTACTTTAGTCCTCTTCGTGAAGTTCAGCGTTGCACCTTGCTGCTTCCGAGGTTTCCAGAGTGGGATGCAACTGAAAGGAACCTGAAAAGAGTATTCATACAACCAGCGGTACCATGTTCAGAAAAACTAAGTTCATGGCTATTCATACACCACTTTGAGAAAGCATTTGTATTCTTACAGGATAGACTGCTTTAGCATTGAAATATTTTGGGTTTAATACATTTCAGCATAACAGAAGACACTGAGAGATAAACCATCAAAATATACATCTATCGGGAAGCTTCAGAGGAAAATCTTCACATGATAACCTAATCTCTTTAATGCAGTGAAGAAAACTCTGAAAGAGCTAACAGACTACTATTATAATTCAATGTTTGTCTCCCATATTTTTAGCAGGGTGATTTTTTTTCTGAAGATCACTTCCTGGGCTTTACTCTTACTGTTTCCTTTATTCTTAATCTATATTTCTATTCACAAAAGTAAGACAGGAAAAAATCCCCAGAGATATCTCCATTTTATCCCCATATTTAGAACTGTTTTCCTTATTAGGATTAAAAAGCAGCAAAAATAGGATATCTATTTTGATATACAAAACTGCTAAAATGAGGTAATCACTTATTCAGTAGCCCAATTTATTAAAAAAGTCTATCATAGCTAAAGAATCCTGTCTTTCTGCCCTAGTTTTAACTTCTGTATATTGATTTGCAATAGGCAACAGGAGGATACACTTTAAGACTGCTTTGGAGAAATACTCCAAAGACATACTCAGGCCTGGCCAGGTGGGACCACCAGGATTATCTGTTCTGACCTTCAGCATCTCTGAATTAATTCTATTTAGGAGTAAAGAGTTTCTTTGGAATTTACACACACACACTCTATGCTGCATTCCTGAATTGATAATAACAGAGCACCTGCTAGTCTTTCTAAATTCTTCTTGTAGTTAATTAACTGCCTTATTTTAAAATATTTGCTTGCTTCTGTACAGAATCTACCTCACTTCCAGCTTTCAGCCACTTAACTTTTTATATCTTTGGCTAGACTGAAAACTCTTCTGTTATAAGATTTCTGTTTTCCACACAACTAATATGGGGAAGAAACAGATCTCCCAGCTAGCCTGAATGGTGATCTCTGGTAACATGAGAAACCCTTTTGCCCATTTAACAGCAAAATGACAAAATGAGGATGTCATCACCATAAATCATGTCCAGACTGGAGCAGTTTAGCAAAATCAGATCACATCATCTAGCCAAAACTCCCTGGAAGCTTCTCATCACTCCCCATAGGTCACAATTTCCTTCTTTTTTCCCCCCTATCTGCTTCCTGAACCAGTTTTCAGAAGATCTTCTGTACAAGAAAGGCTTGCCTACTGACAGCTGCTGAACCAGAGGAGCACATCATGCGGTCTTTCCATTACTAAATGGCAGCAGCATTTCATTATTCTATACTATTTTAACCAAGATATTCAATACACTACAAAATTCTCACTAGTCCAGGATTTATCCAACCCAGATAGGATAAATGGATATTACTTCTACTGTACTAGAGGCAAGATGACTCAAGTAGCAGTATTAATAGGAACTGTGAAATTGCCATGATTAAAGAGAACTTCTCCGCCTTCTTTCATTAGCCCAGTTAATATAAATGGGACAAAGCTGACACATTCTCAGTTCCAACTCTCTTCACGAAGTCAGAAGGCATGTTGCTGGGTGTCTGGTGTCCACAAAGTGGACATGGGAGGTTGGTCTTCTGCTCTGGACTCTAACCTTCTGGAGATAAGGCATTCCCTGGGCTTCAGTCCTCCTGCCTGCAAGTAGGGGGAATGACAGCAGGTACTATTCAGTGAGTTGGCTGGTGAGCAAGATGTGTAGCACTGACTGCCCTACAGCACCTTCATCCTGGAATTGAAGGGACCAAAACCCTAACCTGAACTGTCCACTCATTCCAGACAGATCTCAAGAACAAAGAGCCTGCTTTCTAACACAAAATCCCACCCCAAAAATATCCAGACCACACCTGCTGAGACCAAGGCCTTATGATAAATAGTTTCTAAGCTGGGTTGTCAGACCACAAACACATTTTAGAAGTCTGACATTTAAAAAACCAAAATAGAATGCATGCCTAAGTCCACCTTAAAGACTTGTTTCACAGATTGACATATATCTATTTAGACCTGTGCCTTTAAAGATGGAGATGGCCCTGCTGGTTCCCTTCCTTTTCTCTCAATCTGGTTACTCTTTCCTTACTCCTGACACCTGCCCTTACTCCAGAATTGCAGCAGCCACGTTATCCTCTCACTGACTCAGCTGAAAACTGAATGCACTGCATTTGGCAGGGGCACCTTTAGGCTGCAGCTTGATGATACAGCTAAGCAGATCTCACTGCTGGCTGTCACTGAGATGACACAAAATTCCTCCCTCCTGCCAAGCAGCTCCTGTAGCTTTCCTCACACAAGCATAATGCAGGCACCAGGGGAACAAGGGAAGGACCATCAATAATGTCAGCATCACAATCTCATCAGTTTGTATCAGTAGCAAAACCGCACCCTAAGAAAATGGCTCAGCAGAAGCTGAAGCATGACCAGCTACTGGTATTTGAAATATGAATTGTACAAACAGCATTTGTGTTACATAAAGGCAAACTCCAGCTCCCTCCCACAGCTAAAAATATCACATGAGAGCCCCTGCCTTTAGAAGTCATGCAAATATAACCAAAGGAACTGTTGCAGTGTGAAATGCAGATGTAGCTACTGCGGAGGATTACGGATCTTCACTTCTTATACAGATGAGGCTTAAGACATACTCCCAGATAGTAAGGAGATACGACGCTCTAACAAAGAGATGCAAGCCCTAACTACACCAAAGGAAGAGAATTCTAAATAGCATTAACTGCAAACCTACACACACCTTCTGCAGAAGAACGAAGAGGAGAAAACACCTCCTATAATCACACTAAGCAACATCTGCACCTTCTTTTCTTCTGTTTCCACTGTGTTTCTGCTTCCATACAGAAGCCAGTGAAACAAGTCTCACACATTCACAAGGCTGACACGCAAATCCTTGTGGACCTGTTACATTTGCATTTCTGCCAAATTTCTCTTTCTTTGCCTGGCTCGGGACAGGAGAGCATAACTGACCCCCAGCAGTTTTTATTGCAGAGAGGTGGCAGTGCTGTGACAGATCTTTATAAAGGTTCGTATGATTAATTCATTGTTCTTGGCACAAGAAAATATAACTTAGCTAGGTACATAGGAAAAAAGGAGATGAGATGCTGTGGTGAGGTGAAGGAGGGTAAAAAAGAAGAAATTTTGAAAATGTAAAAAAAAAAAATCAACATTGCATAACTATACTCAAAAGTAAAGTAAGTGGCTACCTGTCATAGCAAATATTGCACTACATATGATAGAAGGAAAATACAGCCTCCTCAGAACAGATCTCCAAATAGCTGAAAACACCTTCAGTGCTTCATCCTCAAGAAAATGTTTCAACATCCTAAAAATTGAGTGCAGAACTTTTCAATCTGAAAAGGAATAGAGCAGTCCCTAAGCAGTGGCCACACGCAGCCTGCGCTGCCCTGGTCTCCTGCTAGCAGCAATCTTCTGCTTGCATACAGAGACATAATTAAGGACACGCCATATGAAATACCCTACTGAACTGGGAGGGCAATCTGTTCCGCTTTATGCAAAATAAGTTTGCAGGTCCCTGGGAGCTGCTGAGATGCTGCTTAGCCAGGCAATCTGCACACCACTACCTCTGTGCAGTATCTGTGTGGTATCTTTGAAAGAGTCCAGTATTTAAGAAATACAATTAAAATTTGAGCCAGCTTTGGTTTTTCAAAGAGTCCTGATCACAAGCGGTCAGCAAAGGAAAACATATTATTTTCTTTTTCTATAAAGCTACAGAAGACAGTAAACTACTCCATGTCCAGTGCCTGCTAACCTCGTATTTTCCTTGTCAGATGTTGCACTATGATAAAATGCACTTCAATCTATCTCTGTGTATGTACGGCTATTACAAGCTGGAGGGAAAAGTTTCTTATCTAAGATAGTAAGAAACTATTGTTCTCAGTGCAAGTAACAAGGTAACACTCAGGAACACAAAGGAATCCTTTGCAAGTACAAATACATCTGCCACTGCACAAAACAAGAGATGAGATGGGAGTTTGCGCAGGGGTTTACTTGGTAAACAGAAATGGAAGAAACAGAAAAAGGAGAAAGACCAATAAAGGAAAAAAAGAAGGTTTTACAGAATGGTTAGCTACAAGCAGTGCCATGCAAACTGTCTTTGAGCTGAGAAAGCCTCTAAAGTCACTCCCTTCTTCTGCTTTCTTCTGTTTTTCAGGAAACAAGAATTGACCATGATGTACACAAATGAAGTAAGTGATCTATCATCATTTTCTTCTTGTAGTAGAAACAATGTGTCCCTACAGTGTCGGAAACCCACTTACATGTGAGTCTGATGGACTGGAGGAAACCAGATGCTCTGAGACACAAATCTTGGCTCATTACTTCCCATCAAAAGAATAAGAATACCACTGAAGTTTCATCTATCTTCCCATTAATGGCATGAAATTGTATTCCATTGCATCAATGTGAAACAACAAAACTCAGCATTGTTAGTGGAAAAAAAGAATGGCTAAAGCAAAGTGCAACTTGAGCACTTTGCAACAGGAGCTGAATCAGAACTTGGAAGTCCCACTGAGTGTAGAGGCATGCAGCTCCAAATCAGAGACACCTCGGCAGCCAGAGGAATTCATGCAGACTGAGAAATGTAGCGAGATCTCCAGCCTAGCCTGACAAGCAGCAGGTGACTGCCAGATTGAAGGTCAGGATGCGCTGTTGGTTTTTCTAGTGGGGAAGCTCAAAAAACCTGCTGCCAGTTTGTGTCATAACCTAAAGCAAGAGCTCCGTTATGTAGAATAACACCATCCAAAAAAACTTTTACATTTCTATTTAACCCAATGCATGCCTGGAATGGTATTTGTGCTACAGATACAAGATCTTTCCTAGTCATAGGTATTTTCTTGTGAAGACACTGGGAGGGCATACTGATTCTTCTTCAGCCAGGCCTCTTGCTAAACCAGAGGACAGATTATCAGCACATGCTGGTAACTTGGCCTGTTTTAAAAAAAGTCTCAGCCAACAGCAAGACATGAAGTTTCAGATACATTAGAATTATGTGCTAGGACTTTTTTTTTTTAAAACAAGGCTGGGGATCCTAGTGGCTAACACAAAAGACAAGAGCAACTCTGAGCAGCCTGGAAGATCTCAGGGATTCATAAAGCATATTCTCAGCTACCGAAAACTTCTCATGATGGAACCATCCTGCAGGGCTAGAAAAATTCTTTTCAAAAGACTAACAATTCAAAACCTACCTGGCAGCCAACTCCTTTCAACAGATAGATGCGTTTGTTTGCAATTTACCATATGTTTCAGTAATTCAAGAAAGTAGTTAAAAGAAAGTGATATTTTCATACATTTTTCCAACAGAAACTTCTCAAAGATGCCAGAGAATAATTTAAACCTCCTGTTTAGCATTTTACATTTAACTCCTCCTCATACTACTCTCTTTTGTCAAACTGGCATATTTACAGAAAGTACTTTGCATCATGAAAGACATCTTTTCAACAAGCAACATCTATCTTCCTTTTCAAAATGTATACTATAAATACACAAATACATGTATGATAACTGCAACCCTTATTAATTCAGCTACTCTTTAGTACCTCCTAATTAAATGCAAGTTGTTCTCTGATCTCCAAGCTATATTACATTTATTCATATGTTTATTTCTTTTGATTTCTCTCAGTTATTTGATTCTGAAGAATATCCTTTGCTTCTCAGTAAAAGCGCTCTGCAAGACTGAGTGGTGAGTTTCCAACAGTTCAGAACTTGACAGTTCTCACCTACCTTGTGGAACTATCGGAAACTCTGTACTCAGCCTTGCAGAGATGAACAGAGAGTTGATCTTTGACTCTCATAGCTCCTCCTGTGGTTTAGAAGAGCAGGAAAAGTTTGGTGCCTCGCACATAGAAGTCCAACATTGCCACAGATGAAAATCTGCAGGGATTTAGAGATACCGCTTTGTTAAAGTGCATCAAGTTTACTTGGTGGAATTATGATTTTTGTGAAACATGGTAACTATGTTTTGTTACTTTATTTTCTTAAAACATGTTAAATATTTGGTAATTGATTAAAGTTCACTGAAATAGCACCAAAGAGAGCAGTTTTATAAGCAGGTTTTGGAAAGGAAGCAAATGCTATACTTCTATGAGTCAGCAGTGTGCCCTGGCAGCCAAGAGGGCAACCTGCATCCTGGGGGCATTAGACACAGCATAACCAGCTTGGCAAACAAGGTGGTTGTCCTGATGTTTTCAGCATTAGTGCAGCCTCACCTGGAATACTGCATGCAATTCTGGGCCCCACAATTTCAGAAGGATGTGAAAGTCCTCAAATGTGTCCAGAGGAGGGCAACAAAGCTGGTGAAAGCTGAAAGGAATGTCCTATAAGGAGCAGCTAAAGACACTGAGTTTGTCTACTTTGGAGAAACAGAGGCTGAGGAGTGACTTCATTGCTCTCTGCAACTTCCTAAGGAGGCAAAGTGGAGAGAGAGGTGTTGATCTCTTCTCCCCAGTATCCAGTGACAGGATGTGTAGGAATGGTTCAAAGCTGCATCAGGGGAGGTTTAGACTGGACATTAGGAAGCATTTCTTTAATGAGAGGGTGATCAGACACTGAACTTCCTTGAGAAGGTGGTTGATGCCCCAAGTCTGTCAGTGTTTAAGAGGCATTTGGACAATGCCCTTAATGACATGCTTTAACTTTTGGTCAGCCCTGAAGTGGTCAGGCAGTGGGACTAGATGATCATTGAAGGTCCCTTCCAACTGAAATATTCTATACTGAATTCTGCAAAGAAAAATAAAAGTTTAAAAAACAAAAAATCCCCCTAACAAGAAATTCACACACATTTCATATTGTGTAACATGTTTATCACCTAAACTTTTAAGATGAAAACACACGATTGTCTTTTTTGTGTGTCACAGTGAGTCAGCAGAGCGCTGAAAGTTTTGTGAACTAGTTCTATGTATTTACCAGTCACATTGTTTTGTCACAATGAATAAAGCATCCCCAGCTGTATTTTCTGTACTTACTGCAAAGGGAATATAAAAGCAAATTTCTTAACACTGAAAAAAGTAGGTCATGTTTCTTCCTTCTCATTAGCTTTAAGCATCAAAACCCAGTGGCATAAGAATATTTATCTATTACAATGGATAAAAACACCTAGCAGCCCATGGGACGTAATTAGCCTTATTTCATCTGGATGGGGTCTCAGTTCTGTTAGCTCAAGATGTAAGTCCCACTGGCCACCTCCCACCTTACCATGAGGCTGCACCCTCTATATTTTGCCACTCTGGATCCATGGCCCAACAGCCAGTTACACCCAGCTGCAGCTCCAGGTCTTTCTGAAACAAGAGATAGCTGATGAAGAATGTGGAGCTGCAAGATGCAGTCTCCTGACAGTATGGTAGAGTTTTTAAGAGACGTTAAGGCAAGCCCCAAGACTGCAGTACTGCCTAGCCCAGCAGTGTCATACTGGGTTTCATGGAGAACCCTGTTCCCACATAAACACAAGATCACATCCATATTTCTCCCAGACAGCTGCTAAATCCCTTCCAAGAATCTGAGAGAATGGTAAGACCCCTTGGACACCAGGAAAAAACACCTAGCCTTTCCCTAAGAAGGACTATGCTAGCATTAATTTGTTTTCTCATCCTGAAGTATCAGAGATATTATGATTCCAAAATGCTCCAAAGAATCTGAAAAACAAGTTTGTGAAATAAAGCTGTCAATACTTTCATTATTTTCTCCTGACAGCTACTATCCGCACAGCGCAGATGTGTCATTCTGCCAACTACAGATACACACACCCCTGATAATGCTCTTTAAAATAACAGCAGTAACGGCAGCCCAGGTCATTCAGAATTTGTCATCCTAAGTTTTTATGGATATTTACAGGTTTTCTGAGCAACATATAAAACAGCAAAAGAAAAAAATGCGTTTGTGGCACTAGACAAATGTCGTATTTCTGATAAAATTGGACTATATTACTGCAAAGTTCTATCAGTATGTTTTTGTAAGGCTAGCATGGTGGATTTTGCTGATATCCTTCTCTAAACCAGGAGGGTTGACTGCCACTGCTATTATTCAGATCAATAATTAAACCACCTTTGACTCAACTGAGAGCAGAATGAGGCTTCTAACTTTATTAACAAATGTCAACATTATTTGTCTTTCAACAAATGCAACTAAATCTGTGTAGCTCGTGTGTTCTTGCAGCTCCATATGTGCTGATTACCTTTTCTTTTATACTTCTGCAGCCCCATTTCTTAAGGACTAGCTGCATCCCCAAACACAGCAGCCATCTAATTATTATCCCATAAAGTGCAGACACATATCCTGTAAGGTCAACAGGAGTCACCTGCACCTCACCAAAGGTATCACTGAACACCATGCTGAATAAACCCACAGATTCTGACTCCCCTGGGGCCTGATGCTGTGAACCTTTACTAGAAAATACAGCTTGCTGTGGGCAAGCAGGTTTCACTGAGTAGGAAGGGACGGCTTGCACATCAGGGCCTTCATGGCAGCTGTCTTCTCTGATCAAAGACTAGTTTTATATCTCCTTTCTAACTAATTTTAGCTTCCTAGCAGGTTCCTATTGAAGATTGCGATGCTATCTAAATCCTTCACATGCCACTTCTGTCTCTGCTTCTATTCAAACAGATCAGATCACTCAATTAAAGATGCTTCAGGAAGATTGTCTGACCTTAGGAGATGCAGATCCAGATCAAAGGTTTAATGCATACGTGAATTGTGTTTCCTTAGATTAGACAGGGATGATAATTTCACTACCCCTGCAGCAACATAATGATAGGTTTCAGTTGCTGATGCTCTATTGTTTATCAGATCAAAGGAAGCTTTCTTTCAAATGAAGACACACAAAAATCCACTTGCCTTTCTCTGAAAAATACAGATCCCAATTCCATGCTTAAGAAACCAGCTTTTAATTGATTTGTAATGTTACTATTAAATTGTTCCAAATAATCACTCATAAAGGTTTTAATAGCACAGAAAATACCCTATACCATCCTCTGCAGCATATGAAAATGTCAGGAACAAAACAAATTTGTGAAAGTTTTGATGGAACTTCCACCACTGAATTCTGATGAATTTTGTTCTGAGTCACATTCTCTTGCTCCAACTGGGAAGTGAATTCCGAGGACCTGTTTTATGTAGCAGTTTGCTGAAAGGATCACAACGGGCTGTATCTCCTAACATGTGAAGGTAAACAAAGTTCTGTCTTTTTGTAAAAGCATAAAAAGCCAACAGGAAATATTTATCAGCATGTGTGATGGGAACATACACAATCACATTTTTATTTGCTTTTAATATGGAGCGCAAGTTCATGGTTTCAGGGCTCTGCCTACAAGGAAAAGCTCTGAGGGTAACCCTGCTGGCAGAGTCTGCAACAGAACAATGGTAAGGCTCTGTCACAAGCAGAGGCTGGCCAGAAGTTACCATCACCCCTGCAACAGTGACAAAACCGGACATGTCCTGGTGGTGCAGATGCTCAGTTTTTGAAGCACTAGGGCCTGGGCTGTGGACCCTGAGTTGGAGTTGACCTATGGATGAGTCACAACCCAGCAGCATGTTTTGTTCCCCAAGAGCCCAGAGGCAGAATCTGGCCCACCAGTGTGAGGCCCTGCCTTCCCCAGGTGGTCATGGTTGGGGTGGTGGGCGAGGTCAGAGCTATATCAACCAGGAACCCCCCAGTTTTTAAGAAGAAACAAGGAGCTGGTCAGTCTGAAGAGAGTTCCTGTTGGGGCCAACATGCTGAGCTCTCTCTCTGAGTGGTATGTTCCTCCTTGGCTCATTTGAGACAGAGAAGAGCAAACAGATGAAGAATAATAGAAGATGAAGTTATGCTGAGGGGATGTTGTTGAGTTTGGTGTTGACCTGAGGAAGAAGAGAGCTAGCAGCACAGTTTCACAGTTCAATGTATTACCAGCCCATCCTCAGCACTCATGAAGACAAACACACAAGGCTGCAACCAAAGAGGCTAGAATGCAGGCACGTGCTCTGTCCTGGAGCTCTGAAGCAGGCAGAAGAGCAACTTGGAAGTTATCAGCAGTAAGCTCTTCAACAGCCACCACTAGCCCCGTCAGAGATCTCAGGTAAAACTTTTCCTAACGTTGTTTATGCTGTTGTTACACTGTAGGAAGGGAAATATCTATGCCACTGTATGTCCCCATTACCCAGCACAATTATGTTGGTGGATGCCTTCCACTGGTATAACTATTTTGAAGTTTTGTAAGCACCTCATTATCTGAAATAAGTTACATAAGTAAAGCTCTTAAGTATAGGCCAGAGACATGGAATAACAGAGATAGCTGAGCAAGCACCATGATTTTAGCACGCCAGCTTACACAGAAGACATCCATGGTTACAATTCCATGAAGTCTAGCTGCTTAAATAAAGAAGTCATGTTTGACAGGGCCCTGACAGATGCTGATGTATCTTGAGCTACTAGTGTGAGGCACCAGGACGTTATTGTTACTTATCTTCTGGGGATGTAAAAATCAGTGGGTTATTTTTACCAAATGATAATTAGCAGCTATCAGTGATTCCAAGGTTAAGGAAAAATACACACACATATACACAGATATAAATATACATAACATAGGCACAATATATATATATACACAAATACTTATATCAATATGTATGTGTGCATGCAAAAATACACATCTACATATCTATATTCAGACAAAATGCAGGTTGATACATATGCAAAGGTCGCTCCCAGGCATTAACATCTGCAAGTTTATTTCTTGCAGTAAAATGAAAACCATCTTGCAGTTTTCCACACTATCTTGCTAGGAACGCTAGGGATCTGTTATCCAGAGGTAAAAGAACAAAATCGACAAAAATAAATCCTGGAACTCTTAACTGTCAAGGCAAGCTCTATACTACCCAAGGGAGATGGGTAACCACAGAAGGGTACGTTGTTATTGATGACTAACCTGAGTCACTGAACAACCTGTGTCTCCTAAGACCTTCTCTTCATAAATCAGCTCTCAAGACATTACTCCATGCCAAATTCCATTACTTTATAGTGAAGTAAGATATTAAATTTAGGCTAAATAAGCATGGTTACTATTGTAAATTCCAATTGCTTTTCTCTTCCCTCACTGATGAGATAGAAAACTTATTTTAAGAAGATTCCTCATCACTGTAGCTCTTATCAGCCCCAAAGGAGGATATCTACATGCTTTAGACTCAGCCCCTTAAGAGTGGTGATAAACTCTTACAGTGAAACAGCATACCTGGATGTAAGGACTGCCATAGCTTTGAACAGAAGAATCAAAAGATTTCACCCCAAAATACTTCACAGATGGAGGCCTAAAGCCCCAGAAAGACAAGAAAGCAGGTTTTGTATCCATGCTCCCTCAGTATGAGACAAACTATGTTAAATGAGTCGTCCGCACCATGTTTGTATCTCAGTCACTCCTTCCAGTCAAAGCATCTGAAGTCCAACAACAACTTTGATCATTCCTTGAAAGATCAGGTCACACTTTCCTCACCTACATGAGTTCCACTAAAATGAACCTGATGTTTGTTTTTACAAACGAGAGTCAACAGTGACTTAGGTTTCTGAATTGACTTCATCTGCCCATCCAACAGGTGCTGACTAAACACCATACCAACCCTGGGAGAGAAGATAAGGAAACAATCTCATGGGTATGGTGCTATTGCAGCTCACTGCAGACTGTTTCCATTGATAGTCACAGGTAAGAAGCACTACCACCACCTCTACGTTTTCCCTCACCTCTCCAAGAAAGAAACCCACCAACTTAAGGGACTTGCAAAATGTTACCAATCTTCTGTAAAACTGACCAAAACTTTAAGCTGGTAAAAAACACTGACATACTGGAATGTGATCATGGTTTGGGATACAGTAGATTTCAACTAAGAATAGACTCCAAGGACTACAGCATTTCTTTGTTCATGATGACTCTCATCAAGTTTTCACACTGCAAGCAAAACAAAGATTGCAGTCTTTACTTCTGGAGACAATCCCTCAGCAGGCCAGCACTCAGGCTGCAGGTGAGGAAACTGCTGCCCTTAGGGTACTTGCCAGTAAAATGATACCTCTGGGCTACCAGCTTAGTTACAACTCTTATTCATCGAGTTAAACTCAGACTGCTAAAGATAAAACTGATCCTGGTTTTATACAGTAAGGAACTCCCTTAAATGCTGACTACCTTTCCACAAATCCTAATTTCTTCTACATTTCTTTCAATAAACAGAAGTATAAACTGCCTGAAATAATTAAATTGGAAGATGGATTGTACAGAATAGTACCAGAGAGTATCTAACAGAGGCCAACTGAAACATGTTGCATTATAGACTTAATTTTTCCTTGGATTTTAATTAAAATCAAAAGCATTCATATAGCAAGTTAAACAGGCTTATTCAACAGTATACTTCACCTTTGACAAGACTATTAGAACCAGAATATATCAGTTAAAATACAGATTTATTTTTTTTAAGGTCTTACAAGTACTAAGAAAGGTAATTTACTCTGAATAAATATTGTCCCACTGGCAAGCTTTGCAGGGCTTTGCTACTATCAGGTAACTTTGACTAGTATGCTTTCACATTTACTGATATGTCTTCACTGCTTCTTGAATTTTATCTATAGGTCCTTAAATTTTAAAAATGGGGAAGGATTCAGGAACAGAAGAGAGACGCAACTTTGCAAGAGCTTGCTATTTGTTTCTAGTTTCACTGTCTACCAGAATCCACCAGATTACAGTTGTTTGCCTTGACAGTTAAGAGTTCCAGGATTTATTTTTGTCGATTTTGTTCTTTTACCTCTGGATAACAAATCCCCAGCATTCCTAGCAAGATAATGTGGAAAACTGCAAGATTTTACTGCAAGAAATAAACTTGCAGAAGTTAATGCCTGGGAGCGACCTTTGCATGTGTATCAATCTGCATTTTGTCTGAATATAGATATGTAGATGTGTATTTTTGCATGCACACATACATATTGATATGAGTATTTGTGTATATATAATGTGCCTATGTTATGTATATTTATATCTGTGTATATGTGTGTAAGATCTCCAGTTCAGCAGCACTGTTCCAGTGCGTTCCAGCGTGAGAGCTGCTGGCCTTGCCCCACTGCTAGGGTTTCTCTCTGCAGGAGCAATGTTGGCAGAGAAAAATGTGACGATGACAACTGTAAATGTGGCAGTTTATATGCTGGTGTACTAGTGCCAGCCAACAAAATGGGGACAATCAAAGAATGACATATGCTTCACTCCCTGCCTTTCCTCCTGGGCTGTACCCTCTAGAAAACAGACAGGTGAGTTATGTGCCCAAATCAATCTTCCTTTCACAAAATGATGTGGAAAATAAAAGTAATCCAAAAGTAATTTTTACTAATAAATTGCATGCAAGTTAGTTAATACTTCAATGTTTTTTTTCATTGATGTAATAAAATTCAATTATATGTGACCTCCTGTGATAGCTGACACTATGACCAGGGTTAGGAAAAAGAATTTCTAGGCTTTGATGATATGGGTGGAAGATTAAGGAAATGAAGTGCTGAGGCTATGGAGTTGGAGTTGACCTATGGGTGAGTAACAACCAAGCAGTATGTTTTGTTCCCCCAGTGGTTTCAGGCCCCAGAGACAGAACCTGGCCCACCAGTGTGAGGCCCTGCCTTCCCCCAGGTGATCATGGTTGGGGTGGTGGGCAAGGCTAGAACTAGGAACCGACCAATCAGAGAAGTAACAAGGAGCTGATCAGTTTGAAGAGAGTTCCTGTTGGGGCCAGTCAAAGTGAGTTCCAGCTGGGGGCAGCTTGCTGAGCTCGCTCTCAGTGGTGTGTTCCCCTTTGGCTGATATGAGATGGAGAAGAGCAAATAGATAAAGAATAAAAGATGAAAAGATGAAGGTATGCTGAGGGGATGTTGCTGAGTTTGGTGTTAGCCTGAGGAAGAAGAGAGCTAGCAGCACAAAATAACAGGTCACTATCAGTGAAGTATGTCTATTCAGGGACTTGCATTTTGACACTGCTGTATTCTATAGAAACACAGAGGGGAAAAACCTTCTCAAAGTTAACAAGTTGCCTTTTGTTACTAATTTTAGTCTTTCCAACCCATGTGAATATATTCAAAATAGAGGGGTAAATCTTTAAGAAAAATGTCACTGTATAGTTGTTAGAGAAATTGAACCCTATGCCTGTACAAAGCAGATTGATATATGGAGAGTCAAAACACACCCTCCAAACAGCCCTCAGAAACCCAGTCAGAACAATACCTCCTTTGAAGTTTTATTACAGCTACAACTGTAATCAAAGGTCAGTAATGGTTCTACTGGTCATGACACTATGCAATCTAAGGCGTGTTCTTCAAGGTAGCATTACTTCTGACATGGTCTGTCTGCCAAGAAGAAGTGCAAATATTTGAAAAGCTCTAGAGCACACAAGAATGGTGCAACAGTAAGGTACTGAATACCAGACGTAGATGTCTGCATTTCACCAGTATCTTTGTGACTAAGGTTCTAACCCAGCTCCTTCCTGAACACATTCCTTAAGCTATCTGAACCACTGTTCAGAGGCTCTTTCTTCATTTCATCACAAGGCAGGAGGATATAACTAGAATTTAGACTTCTCTGGAACTTTGAGAGCTAGATATACAGATGGTCCTTAGGGTGAAAAATAGCTAAAGCCTTCATTGCTGACCCCCCTGCCCCACAGCATTCACAGTCACAAGCAAGGCTGTCAGGCTCCCTCTGCCACGTGAACTCTCCAAAACAGGACTAACAGAAGCCAGCAAAAATTAATATAAACCACCTGACCTGACAATAAGAAACTTGAGGAAGGATGAGGGAACTAATTCTGTCAGTCAAAGGGACTAGATCCAGAAAGTCCCCAGATCTCTCCTATGGGCACCATATAATTGCTAAGGTCCAAGATATAGACACGCATGGCATGTCCTGTGACTGAGCAAAGATCAAACTTTTCTTCCAGTATCACTGCTGTTGCTACTGCTGGTGTCCTACTCTCTAGGTGCAGAACCAAAAGCACCTCCATCTTATCCAACTGAAGTGACACAGTATGAGATTCACGTGAGATTCATAGATCAGGCTTTGAGGATTCAATCCAACAGATGCATCCTTTGCACGCTGACATCATACTGTGGTTATGTGTTTAAAATATTGCTATTTCCTGTGTAAATATTGCAGGATCACCTCTAAGTGTAAAGATGATTGTCTCATTTCTGAAGAGCTAACTTACCTGCTGTTACGATCTGATTTTACGAACTTCTAATATAAAAAGATAATTATAATGTTTATAATTTTCAAATCTTAATATTTTATATCATAGTTGAATTTCCATAAATCACATCCAACAAGTTGTAAATCTCTCCAAACAGCCACCGTAATTCATAGTTTTCACAAAAAGCACTTGTATCACTCAACCAAACCACTTTCAGTTTGCTGTTGTAGTTTTGGGGTGCAGAGAGACAAAAAAGAACCTGTTAGATAGTGGATATGCCAGAAGTGACATAATCTAAGTTAATGTATTCCACACCTCTCAACAAGAAGCACATTCTTCCTGAGAAGCACTACGAGAAATGTTGAGTTACAATGACTTTGTACAAACAAGGGTGGAGCTGAAATTCATCGTTATTGCTACAAGAGAAATTTAGTTAGCCTTAAGAATGTTAGTATTGTATTTGTCTTCATTAAATTATCCAACAACATGTGAAAAAAACAAACAAACATGACTGCAATTATTCTGACATTCTAATGTTTTATACTGTGATTTAAAGACATTCCAGGAAACAAAAAATCCAACTCGTTTGAACTCTGTAATATGCTTAAACAAAACCAAAGTTTTGGTCTCATAAACCCAATATTTGCTATAGAAACAATCTAACTATAACTACACCTATCTTATCTAACTTTCTAGTAAAAAATCCGTAACTCTTTTCAGTAGCAAGAGTCAAAGTCTAAGTTCTGGCCCTTTAAAAATGTCTGTTCATTTCATGTTGGTGCTGTTCTCTCCAAACACTCCTATTCCCCTCAAGTGTTCTCATGGATAATGTGGCTGAGCAGCGCTTGTCCTTGTACACTAAATGGAATTCATTTTAGTTACGTGTTTTTCACATCTCATGAACACATAAAAATTTCATAGTGTTTCACATCTCTCACTGGTCAGAGGAGATTCTACCTGCTGTTCCATTTTTCAGTAACTCCCCTGTACTACCTGTTCAGCTTAATAGATCAAGCTCCAGGGCAATAAATTATTACCACAGAGGAGAATGTACAACTGAGACAGTTTGAAGTTTCTCTATTATATGAAAGCCCTTCAATGACATTCCCCTTACCTGATCTTCAGCCCTCTGCCTGCAAGAGGACTGAAGTCTCCCCTCCTTTGGCACTTCTAGATAACTATAGGAATTCCAGCCACAGAGTTACTCAGCTCATACTACCAGCTTCCTGTCAAAGGTAGAGCTGCTTTAAAATGCTGAAATCCATCTAGCTGAGTCAATACATCACATGGTAGCACAAGTGTAAATTTTTATTGATAGACTAGAAAATGTGAAACATTAAATTACACTCACCTTGGAAAGATCTCATGAAAAACAACGGCATAAACTATTTCCTGAAAACAGTGAAGCACTGCTGAGGGAGAAAAGTAAATGCTAATTTTAAAGTAGCCTTTCTCCTAAGCACAAAAGAACACTGACTGTCCTTATCAGGGAGGAGTAGCAAAGCCTGCCTCGCCAGTCCTACACAGAAGTGCCTGGAATTTGAGACACAGTTTACCAAAAACAAATAGAAATTCAGGTCAGAAAAAGCAGAAATACACCTGCCTGCCTACTCAGAGGCTTCTCATTGCGATCCAATAGGATTTGCCCAATGCACATTTAAAACAACATAAGGTTATTTAGAAACGTACACATACACACAAAGCCTCTCTCCTCCCTTCCTACAAGGAGGTCTGAGGAACTTGTCTACAGCCCCCTACAGGGTAAACCCACAGTCCAGCTTCTGTAAGCACTGAAGATGACAATGAGCAACATCTTGGTTTTGGGACCTGTGAGCTCTTTGAAGCTCATGAGGCATTTATATTCAAAAGTTTCATTCAAAGAAAAAAAGTACCCAACAAAAAATAGTTACTATCATTAACCTCTCAGAGATCTAAGAATCTTCAGATGCGAAGAAGATGCTGCAGAAGTCCAAGATCAAATGGACTTGTTCACTCTGTTTTAAACTTCTTCTCATCCACTCTAATTTTTTCCTTTTCTCATTCTCCATAATGACCCCTAAAACATTTTATGCACTGAACTCTCAGAATTATGCATGACTATTATGTATTTTTATCTTCTTTAGCACAAAATAAATTACAGCAAGTATCAAGATCAATAAACACTTCAAAAGTTTCCAGGGAAAGTTATATTTATGCAAATAGAAGCCTTTGCTGACTGCACGAGCAGTACATTTTCTTAGGAATGTTTCAGCTAAATGCCTATCATTTGACCTGGGTATTCTGGAGATTTCTACAGGAGTCATACACAAAGTTTAGCTTATTATATTTGCTATAGATAGTATAATCCCTTTCACCAGTTAACATAAGGAAATTGTTGCATATTATTTCTATCTAAGCAAATCACTGGCTTCACCTCTCCCTCTCTGCAAACTCAAACCAGTCCTATTTCAGGCACAAAGAGGAAAGAGGATGGAGAAGTGTCCCTGCTTTGACAGTGCGCTGCTGGTGAGGTAACAGACACCAAAAATTTACTCTAGAGACTAGAAGGACTTTTCATTTTAAAATAAAGAGCAATTGAACAAAGTACCTCTAGTGAGATTGTGAAAGTAAATTGTGTCACTGTGACATTGCTTTTAGTTTATCAGCAAATACTATATATAGATGGTTTTCACCAATTACAGCCGGTCAGATCAGCCACATCCACTCTCACAACCAGCTAGTCTACAATTTGACTCAAGTTGACCTACAGGCTGACCAAGCTGACCAAGGTAGAAATTAAACCATGGATTCTGACACTGTTTTTAGCAAAGAGAGTGTAGGATCTGTAAGGGGTACTCATTTCTCTAAACAGGGAAATCATCCTGGCTCATGAATTGCAGAGGATCCCAAAAAGTAGCTGATGTGGTTGTGCTGAAGGCTGGAGGAGATGACAAGGAATTATATGACTCAAATATTTTATATTTAATGTTTAGTTGTAGGAGGATGAAAATATGTTTAAAACTTCCCTGTTTAGAGTGGTGCAATACAGTAACTGCCCTTTTCTCTAGATGCAGATCCCCACATAACCCGTTGGTAATTTTTTCTTTGCCATTTTGCTCAATCACTTAGCCATGATCTATGGACACACTCTGCAAAGCCCACAGAATAAAGTCTTGGGGATGCAACACTGAGCACAGCAGGAACACAGCCCATAATGAAGGTTCCTAAATGCTATGATAACACAGACGAATAAAATCTGGCAGAAAAGTCACAGTTCTGGTCCTATGTAAGAGTACCTTGAATCATTAAATTATCTATTCTTCTCTGGCTAGGCTGTACTTGGATTTACTGCTGTCTAGATGTAAAAAGTGGACTATCACCATATTATATGTCATCTTCTTGTCCAACCCAGAAGAGTCAGAAAGTGAACTGATGTGCAAAGTAAATTGCTCGTCAACCTCAGATTTGGTTTTCTGGATTCATAGATAGTGAAGAAGGTTGTATTGCTGCTGTTAACGGGACAGGTATCTTTCAGGCAGAGGCAGGGGAAAGAGAGGATAGAATCAAAAACTCCCATCAATAACCTATTTGCAGATTGGTCAGAACAGAAGATTTGGGTGAGCTACTTATATGGCCCTTTTCACCCCCTTCAACAAAAACAAAATATAAAACTATACATTACTGTTCAAACTATGAAGCACAAAACAGAAACTGAACCTAGCAATACTGAGCTACCACAGCACAAACCAACTGCCCGTGCAGGAAGATAATTCTGTTATGGATGCTTGATGAACATGGATTATAGAGTTCTGAAGATGCTCTGTGCTTACTCAGTTGGCTACTGAAATGGATAATTAGTTTTTATTAGCTGTAATGCAGCCACTAAGCATTTTGAACACTTCATGCCAAAACATATCAGAACACATACCTGTCACCATGCCACTGAACTGAAAACAAGTTATCACGTAGTAAAAAGCTGAAGGAAGTGAGCACACAACAAACCTTCAGATGGGAAAATACAGGGCTACATCCTCCCGCAACACAAAAATGCTGCTGCCTTCACTGCTGAGGCATAAAGAATGGCAATTATATCTAAGTCCTTCTGATGTTCTCATTAAAGAACAAATGCAGTAGAATGCTTACGCTCAGAATGCCCTAACGGAAATCAGAGCTGTCACCTTACATGAAAATATGAAAATTCATAATTAAATTCATAATTAATTCAACAAGAGAAACCTATTAAGAGTTTCAATTAAGCAGAGCACGCTGCGATGCCTTTCAAAACCGAAAGTTTGAAAGGAGTTGTACCTTTTTCCAGTGCATTTCTTAATGCAAAGGGATGCTAGTGGCCTGAAGTTTGTCTCTGGATTCTCCTTTTATTTATTTTTTTTAAATACGCAGTAGTTGATCGCAGGCACCGCACCCGGCAAGGACCAGCGCGCCTCAGGGCGGCCCCCAGGGCGCTGGACCCCCGTCCAGGTGGGAAGTTCAGCCCCGTTTAACCACCTCCAAGACCCTTCAAATACACCCAATATTCGTTTCCTACGAAGAGGTTTCAGGGGGGCTTGGTTTGCCAAAGGTAAGTTCGGAACAAGTGAAGCTTTGGCAGCCGTTCGGAGGGCGGGAGGGGGAGAAGTTGTCATTTCTCCCCTTCCCATTGCACACGCCATCCCGGCAAGTTCAGACCCGCAGTTCACCGCACAGCCTCTCCGGTCGCTGCCGGCGTGTGGGGCGAGGCGCCGGTGCCGGGGGCAGGCTCGGCAGCGGCGGGGCCGGCGNCTCGCCCCCACTCACCGCCACCGAGCCCGAGGAGGAGGCGACGAAGACGCGGATCACCATCTTCACCTCATGAGCCGCGCCGCCACCGCGGCGACGGGGAGCGGGCGGGACGGGGTGGTGAGGCTGCGGAGACGCCGCTCCCTCGCACGGGACAGGGACTCAGCCGCCCCGCTCCTCCCCGCCACCGCCCCCCGAGGGCGGCCGCCTCCCGCACCACCCTCCTTCCCTCGCCCCTCTCGGGCGAGCCGGCTCCGGCTCCTTGCTGGCGGGAGGCGGGCGGGAGCGGCGCGCAGGGGCCGCCGGGCGCTGTAGTTCTGGGCGGGCGAGGGGCGGCTGCGGCGGGTCGCGCCTCACCGGCAGCACCGAGGCAGGGCGGCGGCCTGTGGACTCTGGCCGCCGTGCCCGGGTGCCGCTACTCGCGTCTGGGAGGGGCTTTGCCACTCTCCAGGTGCGCTGCCCGAAGTTCAGGGTGGCCCCAGAGCCTGGTGAACACGGGACGCGCTGAAGTTCATTCCCTCCGCCACCAGGGCTGCTCCTCCCTGGCAGCTCGGCCTGCCGCACCCCCGCCCCACAGGGAGCCACTGGCTCCACTTTGCCGGACTCAAGCCCTCCTGGCCGCCATTTTCAGCGGCGAAGGTGTGGAACAGACCTGTATGCTGGACGGACCACACAGGCATATCCCTGTCAGGGCAGGCAAAAGGGACAACACAAGAATGCTGGGTGAGAGGGCTCTCCTACATCATGCATCTCAAAGGAGTTAAACAACGCTGTCCATTTTCTCTCCCTGGTGTAGATGTACAGTTCTCAACATTGTCAGCTGTGGAACAGATGTTGTTAATCAACACGATAAGCAGAAAACCCCAAATAACCCTTCATCAGTCAGCTCATCTGCAAGTGACTGAGGGGAATCCCTATGTCCCTCATCAGCTTTTGGTCTGTGAGGATGTGGCCTGTCTTTATTTAAAGGCTCAGAATCACATAGCTGGCAGCCTTATATGCGTTACTACAGTCGTAACCCTCATCCTCTTCCTTCCCTACACACAGCCAGATGGTTACGCGTTCCCTCTGACTAAACTCTCCCTTCCCACCATTTCACCCCCATAGTGATATGCATGGCATCAGCCTCCTTCACACCTTCACATCACAACCATCCACAGTGAACTCCCACTGTCCAGACTAAGTGTAGACCTTAACTCACCGCCAGGTATCTCTTTAAAGCTTTCTTTACATTTTAATATTGATAATTTCTTTTGAAATCCTGCAGGTCTCATAGAAGGTACTGAAGTGCTGGGGCCTGGGCTGTGGGCCCTGAGTTGGAGTTGACCTATGGATGAGTCACAGCCCAGCAACATGTTTTGTTCCCCAATGCCCCAGAGACAGAACCTGGCCCACCTCTGTAAGGCCCCACCTTCCCCCAGGTGATCATGGTTGGGGTGGTGGGCGAGGCTAGAGCTATATTAACTGGGAACTGACCAGTTTGTAAGAAGAAATAAGGAGCTGATTAGTTTGGAGAGAGTTCCTGTTGGGGGCAGCTTGCTGAGTTCTCTCTCTTAGTGGTATGTTCCCCCTTGGCTCATTTGAGACAGAGAAGAGCAGATAGATGAAGACTAATAAAAGATGAAGTTATGCTGAGGGGATGTTGTTGAGTTTGCTGTTTGCCTGAGGAAGAAGAGTGCTAGCAGCACAGGTACCTAGCAAGAGCCATAAAAAAGAATCAGGATGCTCAGTGCTCATTTTGAGCTTCATTTATATCTTGTGGAAGTCTTGGGAGGCTTTCAGCTGACTTCCCTGTCCTCTGGAGCAGAGCTCAATACCAGCTATATAAAGTCCAATCCTATAGTGACAATTCAGATACCAGTCTTGCAAAGACTTATAACTGTGCATTAGTTTGCTTTCATGAGCGTGCTTGTTGAAAAGAGTAAACTCCATCAGAGTAAACTTAGGTACAAAGGTTACAATTTTCTGGCAGTGCTTCTGTCTTCATCTGAGTGCAACTCTTGCCATGGGAACCACAAAACAGTGATTAACAAGTATTTACTTGTTAATTGCTAGTGAAAGATCCACAAAAGGAGCAAAGAAAGCAAACTTTTTTTTATGTTGGTTTGTAAGATAACTTCAAGCAACTTGTTAAAATTCTGTGAATAGGTAAGTACCGGTATTTGCTGGAAAATCCCCATTACCTTGCTCAGTAAACTTCCTTCACACTGCAGGATTATTTCTGACACCTTATTTTCTGTTGTTGTTCTAAGTTTTCTTTAAAAGATGGAGATGTTTACTTCCCACTTACTTCCCTATTTACTCATTACTAGAAAATACTGGTTTAACATGCTAGTTTGGCCACATTGCTATTATGTGAAACAAATAGAATCAGGGCAACTCACTGCAGTTGGTTGCATTTGATTCTCTCACAGTATTAATATATAGCATTAAATTACAATAACTCCTGTCTACTAATATATTTCTTAAATGCTGCAAAACAGAAAAAAAAGAATGGCAAAGTCTGATTCTGGAGGGTTCTGAACATCTTTAACTCTCACTAAACAGAAGAAGAGGATGCTCCTACCTCTCAGACAGCCTCAACACATAACAAATAACCTAGAGAAACCACATGGTAATGGCAATGACTGGAAAAAGCATGAGATGTAAGTAAGAAAATTAAGAAACTTCAATGGGACTGTAAAAACTGTAATGAAGGTATTTTAAAGGTTATTTCCTCCTAGACTTTGTCAGCTCCAAAAGCCACCAGTCTAGTCTCCTTCCCCATCTGGAAAACAAACAACTTTTCATTTCAGTTCACTTGAAAGTATTACTGAGCTGCATAAATTATCAACTGTGGAAAAAAAAAGAGGTGGTAGAAAAGGTAAAACCAGCATTCATTAGAAGAACCAAACCCACTATTCCATTTCAAATGCCCCAAACTGATCCCCAGCCAGCCAAGCCAATGTACATTTTTCTTTCTGTTATTTTTAGAGTCTTCCTTTTGTTCCTGTAGCCCTTGGATCAGTAGGTTCCTACAGCTTGAACTTCAAAACACAGTCTGAGCAGCCAAACTTATGGCCAGAGCTGATAGACTCAAATTGAGCTGAAGTGCCACAGCTCATGGAGATCTTCCATCCATCACACTTGATATAGCTTCTAGCCAATGCTTCAGCATCTTTATTCCACACCTATTTAGAGATACCATCAAAGACAGAGCTTCCTGCCTGCATTCAACTACTTGACAGTCAATGCAGCAACTTCATTAGAGTGTCCTTTCAAACACCTTTTGAAACAGATTTTTAATAACCTCAAGCTGTATTTCAATGAATTTTCTTGTAATTCTCTATTTTTATAAGCAAACTTATAATGTTTTGGGCTAAAAATCTTGCACCTTTAACTTTTCAGTATCAACTTTGTTGTATCATGGACACTGACAATCCAGACAGCTTTTGCATTTCTCTCATTTGTTAGTATTTCCATACACACAAAGGTAGTTCTGTCATGGAAGTAATCCAGAAAGTTAAGAAAAAGAAACATTACAGTGAAAAGCTGAAGATTTCAAAGCTTATAGAGCAGTCTCTTACTTTACATGGCTCCAAAGCAGAGAACTATTACTTTGTGGAGGGGAAAGCCTATTGAATATCACCACGTGACATTTTGCACTTTCAGGTGGTGTACAGGTTAAGACTGGCCATCACCCTCCACCCTGCAGTGGCTGCTGGTAAATGTCCTGAGGTCATACCTTTAACTCCATTTCTATTGTACAGTTCTAGAGGCTTGAAGACCAAATGGTACACTTAGCTAAGTAGAAGAAATGTAATAAATTAAAAACATCATTAAGAAGCAATTTCCCATGTTTACAGGAGGTACAGAAACACTGCATTTTAAGACTGGAGTTGAAAATGTGAATTTATGGGGGACACAGGGTAGTTTCTAAAGATTTCACAGTGAGAATGATTCATTGTTATGCCAGATCTTCCTGGAAGATTAAACAGAACTTTACTGCTGCTGAGGTAACAAAGAATACACAAAACCAAGGCTGGCAAATATGTGAAAACAGAAGTATAAAAGTACAACCTTGGACAAAGAAGATTCTAATTATGATAAAAGAATATTTGTATGGCAAGATGAAACAAGCGTAGGAGAAAAATTCTGGAGAAATGGAATATTATGTTTAGGACTGGAAAAGTGGTTAAGATGGCTTCATCTCTCACCTGAAAAGAACAGTCTGTCTGAGGCATTTGAGAAGTTTTCTGGTCTGTGGGTTGTTGGTGCCATCAGTTGTTTCTCTGGGTTCTGTAAAAGGTTGCTAAGAAGTAGCAAATTCACATAGATTCTGTAACAATCCACATACTTGACATTTCTAAAGGGATCTTTAGCACTTTTTAAAAATTCTAAGTATCAAAACACATTGAAAATTACAGTTATAGAGTAAAAAAAAAACAGCAGTTTTTAGACTGCACTGACAGTCTTGAGCAATCTTCCGTAGTAGAAATGTGACCATGTGACCAGCAAAAGAAGATAAATAGTAGAGAAAAAAGAATGTTCCAGCTTCAATTGAGCTACAGATTGTCATCAGTTGATGTCCCATTGCAGACCCCAAGAGAAGTAGATAACTTACAGTCTCTAAAACTTATCAAATGGCCACAGTAATGTGATGTAAGTACAGGAGTGTTCCGCTTGTTGAGTAATAACTCTCAGTGTGGTGGCTGATAGCCTATAAACATCTTGGCTAGAGATGGGTTGAAAGCCTATGAAATTATGTTTGGAGCCTGATTCTCCACATATGTCCTACAAGCCACTGTATTTTTAAGGTATCCATTTAATCACAGAAGGAAGTTCCAGGGTACACTCTCTCAGTTGTGCATTAATGCCTGCAACCATGGGTTGTACGTGCTATTATGACTTCTCCTCTACATGCACAAGTCAAGCAGCTCCTAGTCAAGATCCCTTTCAAAAATGGATTCAAAGGTTTTGTAAATCACACCAAAGTCTCCCAATAACAAACTCAGTTTCATGAAGCACTCTGTTCTTTCCAGTATCTCAACTGTGGCCAGAGGTTTACATTCAGAGCATTCCACAGCTTTCCCCCTCATCAGATTTTAAAGATAACATTCCAAGATAAAGCTTTTTCTCTTATTTGAATCACTCTGAAGCTCCTACAAAGTGCAGGTGTTAAAGCAGGCTCTTGGAAAGAGACAGAGCTGGGACAAGTTTGAGAAAGGTTTTTATTCTTGCATTCACAAATCTGTGGCATGTTGAGGAAAGCAAAAAGGTATGTCTATTCTTGATTTCAGAATTATTTCTGTACCCTTTCTTTATAATCAACAGCAAAAAAACCTACAACCCCAAAACATAGAGATCTGAGTAAACCTTCCTTTGTGCGATTTAAATAAACCTAGATAATTCCAAAGCTGTGTAAGAGTCTATTCTTCTCAGCTGCTGGTCTTTAGTTGAAGTCACAATCTGCTGCCCTTTAGTTGAAGCATGTCTAGTTGTTAGTGTCTGTTGCTGCCTTGATTCCCTCCATGAATTCCTAATACTAAGGACCTTTGAGAAGGCAAACTTTTTCCTTCATCATCTGATGTAGCTCAGTCACCTGACTTGCAAGAACTGAACCTGGAGGTAAGTACATCTTTTATGCTCTGTATTAAATCATTCATCATTCCTTAATCTTACAGCTGCATTGTGTAAGAAGTGCCAGAGTTCATTCTCTACTTGTGTCTTTATAGATCCCACCATTGCTGAAGGTGGTGGCTCTGACTGAGGAGCAGGAATCCAGGCAAGTTTCAGTCAGCGCCTAGCCTTCTACCCTATCCACTCTTTCAGACCAAGATATTGCAAATAAATAAGGCTTAAGAATGTCAACCCCAGTAGGCTTGCACTTCTGGTGAAACCCAACTTCTGAGCAGTTTTCTCTTTTTTTTTTTTTTTTTTTTCAGTTTAGGGAAAGGATTTGTCCTAATTTTAACAACTTTTAGTAATCTACATTACTGCAGAGGAATGAGGGATGAAAGCCCCCACAAGTCTCATTTCCCCATTTGCAGTTCCAACAAAAATTAAATTAGGGAGCACTCAAGATGTGAAGTGCACTCAGGGAGCAGTCATAGAGCATTACACTCCTGCCAGCCCTTTTCTGGGGGACCTTCTACAAAGCCCTTGGAAAAGCAATCTACCACCACACTCATTTTGGCCATTTTCCAGCTGGTTTCCTATGTCTGTCCAGTTCCACTCTGACAAGGCATTTTAGAAGAGTCATTTTTTGCAAGATGCCAGAGAAGTGGGTCAGCAATAATAGTTACGTATACAAGGACAAAGAGTAAGTAATCTTGTAGAGAATAAGAAGCAGCTCCCTACACGAATACTGGCAACTTTCCTAACGTGTATGCACCAAATAAACTAAGAATAGCTATTATTTTTATAGTACTTGGGAGTTCTTTAGATGTTTCACAGAACGGAGAGGGGGGAAAAAAATCTCAGACTTGCAAAGCTGATGTAAATTTGAGGATAAAGACTATGTGTCTACTGCATTTCAAGCATGGGTTCAAGCAGACAAATGGAGGACACATTCACATTGCAGGGGCAAAGACTGTAGCTGGGCACAGGTTTGAGGTGACCTTTAGGAAACAGCAAAGAAGAGTCTTTAGCCCACACTGATCCTCAGCTCAGAGCCAAAGGTGTCCCTGTGTGCAGCATGGGTAGCCCAGGCTGTTGTGCTGGCCCTGGCTCTGTTATGGGTGTATCCTGTCTTTCTGGTGATGATGCCACATGACTGACAGAGCCCATCCCCACAGACAAGATGTCTAAATGGAGTGAATTAAATTCCACGAAAGCAGCACAGATGGCTGCAGCCAACCTACTGGCACCCTTCTAGAACAGGGCAGTGCTGCCCTGACAGCATTGCAGGCTTCATGGGCAGGGGCCAAGGAGAATGAAGGGGTGGGTAAAGCATGTAGGTCCTGTTTTCCAACTGGAGAGGGGACTAGCAAGTGAGAGTCAGAGGTGGTGGAGGGAGAAGGCAGAAAAATGAAAAGCACCAGCAGTGATTAGGGATATGCTGCAGACAGGATGTACTGACCTACATGGGAACTAAATGGAATTTCGTGAGCTGGTTTGAACAGAGAGGACCTTCTCCTGCCTGGATAGAAGTAGAAGAGATATGGATTCAGAGCAGGAGCATACAGGACAGAAACCAGCCACCTGGTCTGGCACGATCAGGTCAGGACACATATAACCTGTGCAAGTAATACACTTACCAGAGGAGCATGTAGAAAGAAATGTAAGCCAGGCTAAGGAGCAGCGAAATAAATCATAGAATGGTTTGGGCTGGAAGGGACCTCAAAGTTCATCTAGTTCCAATCCCCCTGCCATGGCAGGGACCCTTCTCACTAGACCAAGTTGCTCAAAGCCCCATCCAACCCAGCCTTGAACACTCCCAGGGGTGGAGCACCTACAACTTCCCTGGGCAACCTGTTCCAGTGTCTTACCACCCTCAAAGTGAAGAATTCCTCCTAATTTCCAATCTAAATCTAACCTTTTTCAGTTTCAAATCATTACTCCTTGTCCTATCACTACAGACCGTACAACATCTCAAGCAATGGGTAGACAAATCATTGCCCTTCCATGCATTGTTTTAATAGTCTGAAGCTGGCCTCTTTCGCGCTAAGCATGGACCTGCCTGTCAAAGCGGATACACTTTCACACTGTTTGGTAAGGTAGCCCTGAAAAATTTGCTAACGTTTATTTATTCCCTTCAGATTTGTAGCATAAAGTTTGTTACATTTTGCCTTTCCATGCCCTGTTTTTTGCACCACTTTTCCCAGATCAGATTTTCAGTGCAGCAGTTACTTTGTCTCAGGGCTATCTGAAAATTATTGTCTCCTGCCATAAAAGTACTGAGGAGGTAGCAGCTGGGAAGTAGTATTTTCCATAGAGGACTAATTAACCTATAACTGTTGTTCAGCTCTAAAATGTAAGCAGGTGAAAATGCTAAGCGGCATTTTTAGCACTTCCCAAAAGTTAGCTACAAAACTCAGTACTGTTACCCCTGGTCACATTTGACCTTGCCAGCTCTTCTGTGCAGAAAAAAAGCCACTCTTTGTGTCCATATTTTTCCATTGGGAGAACTGCCGGTTGACACAAGTATGTATTACTTTTGTCAGTGAAGGCACAGCTTAGGACAGCTTCCAGACTATTCAGAGCATGACTTGGATGGTAAGAACAAAACACTAATTCAACCCCTTTTTTTTTAATTAATTGGAAAAGGCTGGTAAAAGGTGCACAACGGGTCTTCATCGGAAATCTGTAAAACAAACATGGCAAGCCAAATGAGAAGTTATGAGAGGTTAGCAAAATTAATCTCCCTGCAAGAAATATTATTTGCTCAATTCATCAAAATCGTCTTCTCCTGATACATCCTTTCTGTTTCACTAAGGAACAGACAGACCACGCAGCCAGCAGGGTCAGGTCTGCTGTTGTACTAATGGCATGGTGAGGGTAAGCATGTCAAAGCTGCTATTGATTTTTTCTAAATGCAGCTGGGCTGAACTAGAATTACTTTCAGAACAGCAAATATAAAATAACTAATGAAGGTGTGGCCAAGAAGCAAAGTTGCTCAACCTAACAGGAACCCTTTGCTCTCAGATGCTTTCAGGGATGAATTTGAGTGCAGGATGTGACCCTGGGCTTTTTAAAAATGCTAAAGATCGGACTATGTCTTAACAGAAAAAAATATTAAGGGGGTTGTTTGGCAAGTAGAAATACACCTCAAACCTTAAGATTTGCAAGAGCAATGCATGCACACTAGCTTATTTTAGACAGCACACCTGTCTCAGTCATGACCTATTTTAGCCATGATTTGGTCAGCATAAGCTGCTCTTATTTCCTGCAAAAGAAGCTATAATTGTTAAAACCCTGTATTTTTTAATGAACTATTTCCTTACCTGTATAAAGAAAACTGTCTTTTGACCACAAATGGACAAATATGATACCACAGATATTTCAGACCCTAAGTGGGTAAATATCTGTGGTGCTCAGTGTATTTTATACACTTCAAAAAAGTTCTATTGAGTCAAAGATAACTTTGACTCAAATTAACTTTTTGATGTTGATGATTGCAGTCTAGGAAAGTCTGAGAAATATTAAACTCAGCACAATGGATACTTTGGTATTATAATTGGATGCAGCATTTCTTAATGGAATCTAGATAATAGGACATACAACAGGCTCTTTCTCAGAGTTTTTGGACTACAGAATAGGCTGCACTGGAGGCCAGTGTGAGGAATTCCTCCTGAAGATCCCTCACATCATTAGTGGGTCAAACACTAGCAAGGTCCAGAAATAAGCTCATGGAAGGCTTCACAGAAAGGAAAAATATTGTTTCATATGCCCTTAGAGCCAGTTCAGCTTCTTCATTTCTATTCACTTGCCTGCCTCCCCATCTAGTCATTAAAGCCCGTAGCTCCAATCCTTATTCCCACTGAGTTGACTCGCTCAGACAAGTAAAATAAATGGGGCTTTCTGTGTGAATCAATGACACTCGTAAAAATGGGCTGAAGATGCAGGCTGTGAAATATCAGCTGTGAATCGACATAAACTCAAACAGCAGAACTCTTTTTAGGATATGACTGGTGAGGGCCTTACAAAACCTTGCATGGGATGACCCTGTGGTAAGACCCTGGCCTACAGGCCAAGGAACCTGGCTTGATTCTGAATTTTGCAGCTGACCTAGTGCATAGCAGATGTACCTTCTTTAAAGCAATTTCTGAGAGACAGTCTCTCTTTCAATATTTCTTTTAGGATCTTTCCATTTTGTCACTGACTGGGATGCAGCCAGTAAGCACAACAAGCAGTAGATAATTGTTAGTCATGGTTTTCATACTGACAGACATCTCCATTTCACTTGGATTCAGCTTTACCCATGGTATCTTCACACTATGTCCATGTTGCTGTCACCTCCAAGCCTGGGTTGTCTAATGTGTTTATCTGAAAACTGCATCTAAATGTTGAACCAATGAGATTGACTGTTATAGGACTTGGCTATAATGAAGATTACAGTTGAAGATGTATTTTCTCTCACAGGCTGGAACTCATGCATTAAGAATAAACCCCCTAGGGATTCAGAGCAAGTTTCTTCTGAGGCTGATCAAAAACAGTGATGTGAACTTCCCCAGGAACTAAGGTCTATTTATACTTCTCGGTACAAGTTATACTAACAAATAAATAAAACCAAGTGAACTGGGTTATGATATCTCTCCTATGTTTGGAGCTCGCTGAATTCCAGCAGAGATAGGAACCTTTGTCAGTGAAGCAAATCTTTTTTGTCTGTCACGTGGAAATTCATGTCTTGCTCTAATACTGGAAATGAAAAGACTGTTCCCAAATGGGTTTAGTGCCACAGAGCTGGTTCTCACACAGAAGCAACTCTCTTATCTACAAAATATTACTATGGACTTAAATTGGAATTTCACCTGTCTACATAATACATTTTATGATATTTACTTTCTTCAGGAATTTAGGAGACTAGAGAAGAAAACAAAAAACCTGCAAACAGTCTTAATCTCAGCTCCCCACTCTCTGGTTCCTTCTCTGACCTTGGAGGCTTTTGTAGTATTGATTTGTAGCACTTCCTAAAATGTTAATTCTTCTCTAAAGGTTTTGCTGTCCTGATTCTTTGGAAACTATTTTGTGTTTGTTTATTGTAATGAAAAAAAAAAAAAAAAAAGGAAGAGTTTGTTTTAGTTACAATAAATGATTCATAGCTCCTGCAGATCATCCAGGGATGCCATTCATAGTTAATGATTTAAATGCAGTAATAAAACATGAAATGTTTGAAAGTCAACAGCGATGCCTCTGAAGGGAGATCGCTGTCAGAAATTGCTGACGGCATCAGAAACTCTCCCTCTCTAAATAAATATTCAGGCATACTAATTTCTGTTTATTTTTTCCCTTCTCTCCCTTGCAGGTGTCTTCTGTATGTGCAGTTTCAGGTCAATATTCTTGCAAGATGACAGTTTGTCTATAACTTAATTTAACATTTTTCTTTCTTAATTTACATTTTTACTCATTTTTAGCCTGCAGTGATTATTTGCATGGAAAGAAATTGTCTTCAAAGTCTATATTTAGCCTGATATATCGGATTAGAAATGTAAGCCAATCATGCAATGAGGTTAATTTTAAATCCTGTGGAAATGTTACCACTCTATTCAGTTTTCTCAGCGCTGGCACCCATCTTGTTTGAGGTCATATGACCTTTAACTCCAATGTCAAATGGAATTTCCCACCAAAAGGAGTACAAGCAATCCCCTTAAAATAGGCTTTTTAGAATTTATAAGGAGAAGCCTGAGAAGATTTTTTTTTAAAAGCTGATGATCTGGGGGCTGTGTTCGTGTTTCAAAATATGCAAAGAATGAACAGAAAAGTCAAGCAAAAAAAAGCATAAACTTGTGCTTGTTCTCCTTTTCCTATCATAAGCAGTATTCAACAGTTCCTACTTCAGGATCACCCACCAATACTGGCTGACACAAATTTTAGCCAGTGCTGTAGCTACTATGTTAGCCAATGTTATTATCAGTTAATAATAATTTTAAGTCCTACAATTGCCTTAACTGCTTCTTTCCATCTCAATTTGTCCCCATCCCCCTCAAAAAAAAAAAACTAATTTTTTTTTTTTTTATAATATTGCTGCTTTCTTGGCAGTGACTGTCTAGGGATGACTATCACATTCATCATCCTCATTAAACCTATTTATATCTATCAGTTAAAATTCAGCTTGTGATCACCGAGCTGCAGATGGAGCTCCCCAAACAGCTAAAGGAGTCCACGCATCCGTGCCAGGAACAGTTGGAGCCACAGTGGAGAGGGGGCTGAGAGGATCTGTCATTACAGAGTCTTTATCCCTTCAACCTCAGAGAGGTGTCAAAAAGAGACAAGGACCACTACCTCACCTGCGTATTAGTGGCAGGGCCTTCGGCAAACTCAAGGGAAACCTGATTATTCAGAGTTTTTTGCAAGGTGACACGAATTTTACAAGTAATTAAAGAGAGAATATAGGGAGTAGATGTGATTGTCAATCTTCAAATGAACCATTAACAAAATACAAAAAAGATGTCTTTTTAAAGTATAGAAATTGCAGGGTAGGAGATCTTTTTCAAATGTGTTTTTCCAGCAGAACTCATTAAACTAGAGGTCAAGGCAGTTCCATTCTAACCTATAAACTTCTGGATGATCTGCTATAGGGATATTTTTGTTTCTAGGGTGTGGGCTCCCTTGAATGTTTCATTTCTTAAGTGAGGGAACAGGAGCTGAAGAAAGGGGTTTAGAAAAGAAGGAAGGACCAGACAATCAGAGAGTATATTCCCCTCCAAAGCCATGAGCCGTGCAGGAGGGCCCCCATCCCTCTGCAGGGCTGCACTGCTTCCGAAAGGGCTCCAGATGGACATAAGGGTGTCTCCTCATGGGGCGCTGCAGAATTAGGCTAAACTGAACATATTTAATATGATCTCGGACAGCTAAGCTGCTTATCGCTGTGTGTCAGATAATACATTATACAGCTGAGTGGCTAATAGATTAAACACAGAAAGGCTGATGGCAGGGCATTTTCAGTGGCTTTGGATTATATCCCCCCCCACACTAGGAATGACACTGTGAACTTGGAAGGCGAAGGAAAGATTCTCAGCTTTCTGTTTTTCCAGAAAACCTGCTTAAAAATATGTACAAAGTAAATACTATCTTCTGTATGCAAAAAAAATGGAGCAATCCTAAAAGTCATCATGTTTTATAGATCTGGATATGAATGGATATTAACAAGGAATTAATAATTAGATATATGTATTGTTACAGAAAATCAGTCAAATATTAAGAACTCTTTAGTTTGGTTCTGAAAATACAGTTTTCGGTTTCAAAAGGGTTTTCAACCTACAAAAGTATAAATGAAATATCACTGCTAATGAAAAGATATTTGCATGTAGTTGTGGTGGCGAGCACATGCCCTCGGTAGTACCTGCCCAGTGTGCAGCCTGAGAAGGATCAGGAGTTCCCATTTATACCTATTGCCATAAATGAACAGAGCCAACAGCATTGCATGAAAATAAAGCAGTGGTTTTATTTTCCCTATTTATGTTTCTCTATTTGCAAACTGTGTTTATTTATGTAAACCATTCCGGACACTGGAACACTTTCTCCTTCACTGTTAAATTGTGACTGTGGCCAGTGCTGTGGCTTTCCCCCAGTCAGAAGCAGTGTCCCCAGTGAACCCCTGGGAGTTTGGGAGGAAGCACAGGCCAGGGACGCTGACGGGTTGGACACAGCTACACAATTTCAGAATCACAGACTCCCAAACTAGTACAGTTTAAAAGGGACTTCTGGAGGTCATCTAGAGCACAAGTCCTATGAGGAGCAGCTGAGGGACCTGTGGTTGTTTAGCCTAGAGAAAAGGAGGCTCAGGGGACACCTTATCACTCTCTACAACTATCAGAAAGGAGGTTGTGGAGAGGTGAGGGTTGGTCTTTTCATTGAAGTAACAAGTGATAGGACAAGAGGAAATGGCCACAAGTTGCACTGAGGGAAGTTCAGGTTGGATATTAGGAAGAATTTCTTTACTGAAAGGGTTATCAGACATTGGAATGGGTTGCCCAAGGCAGTGGTGGAGTCACCCTCCCTGAAGGTAACTAAAAGAGGTACAGACATGGTGCTTAGGGATGTGGTTTAGTCAAGGACTTGTTAGTGTTAGGTTAATGATTGGACTCAATGATCTTAGAGGTCTTTTCCAATCTAGACAATTCTATGATTCTGTGATCCTGTGATCCTGGGATCAGACAATCTGCTTAAAGTAGGGGCAACTAGATTGAGTTGCGCGGGGCAGTGTCCAGTCAAGTTTTTAGTATCTCCAAGGATAGACTCCACCATTTCCCTGGGCAGTCTGCTACAATGTTTGACCACCCTCATGGTGAACAATTTTTTCCTAACATCTGGTCAGAATTCTCCATGTTGCAATGTGTGTTCAGCTGTCTCTTGTCCTTCCATCAGACACTTTGGGGAAGAGTCTGGATCAATCCACACTCTCCCAGCAGGTAACTGAAGACAGCAGTAAGTTCTCCCTGAAGCATCTCTTCTCCAAGCTAAGCAAACCCAGCAGCCTCAGCCTCTCCTCAGACATCCTGTGCTCTAGCCCCTCACTAGCTTGGTGCTCCTCTACAGGATTCACTTCAGGTTTTAAATGTTTTTCTTATACTGGGGATTGCAGGGCACATTGCTGACTCAGTTTAAGCTGTTGTCCACCAGGATCCCAGGGCTTTTTCTGGAAAGCTGCTCCCTGACCAGCATGCACTGCCTCATAGGGTTACTCCATCCCCAAGGGTGACAGTGAGGCCTGCAGGGTCTCACTGGCTGGGGCCAGCCCCACAATGTCTGCAAAACCGGCAGGGTCAGGCTGGTGATGGGCTCAGCCCAGAGGTCAACAAGCTGGTCCATGGCCACAGGGCTGCTTGTGGATGAGCTGAGAGGTCTGGTCCGCAGATCAGTGCCCTTGGCACATGACACAGCTGAAAGCAGCTCCCAGTGGCAAGGCTTGGCCCTCACTCTAACCCTTCCACAGCACATCTAAGAGCTCCCCTCAATCCCCAGAGGTCACTCTTGGCTGCACAGGGATGGAGCTAGCCCCAAGCCCAGCACCCAAACACTAGGAGTGGGAGTATACACCCAAAGCCCTGGCAAACTCCATCCCCTTGTCCTGTTCAGTAATAAAGACATTACACGGTGCTGATGCAGCACCCATCCTCAAGGGATGTCTCGTCACCAGCAGCCAGCAGGACTTTGTTGAAAACAGTGAAGTGATCACAAACTTTTGAGTTCAGCAGATTTCACCCACCTTACCAGTCTCCGTCTTTAAGTGGCCTGTGACTGAGAGAGTTAAAGGCATGGAAGTGCGCAGACCATAGCAACTGGCAGCCGTGCCACCAAGGGCTCTCAGTCTGGTTCAGTTCACTGCTGCAGATGCAGAATCCAAGCCTATAGCCCAGACCTCAAATCGCATGCTGGGCCACCTCTCCTTCTGCCTGTAGAGACCTCAGTGCTGGACCAAGGTGATGCCATTCCCTACTAGTGCAGTAAGATGGGAAATCAAGATGTTAAAAACAGTTTAGAGGACTTCTGGGTGTATTTTCTACTGGCAAGTGTTAAAGAAGTGCAGTCTGGTGTTAGTCACTCCACAGTCTGAACCCTGGGTTTCCCAAAGCAGAGTTTGAGGCATTGAGTCTCACAAAAATAAACAATTTAATGGAATGGTATAACATGGTCAGCTTGAGTGGGATGCCTGGGCTTTTATACCGTTATAGACCATGCATCCGCTCTTCATGCCATCTTCACGTGTCTTTCATGTGCTCTCAGGTCCAGTGGTGATTCTGGCCTGAGATCCTTTGACACCTTCTGACTCCTTACTGGATTCTTTTGCTGTCTCCAGGCAGGTTGCTATCTTTACTAGTTGCAGCTGCCATTGATGCTTGTACCCTCCTTATCTTTGGTTTTGTGCTGGCTCTGGAGATTTCATAGAATCATAAAAAGCATTGGGTTCAAAGGGACCTTCAAAGGTCATCTAGTCCAACCCCCTGCATTCAGCAGGGACATCTCTAACTAGATCAAGTTGCTCAGAGCCCCATCAAGTCTGGCCTTGAAGCGGTGACAGCTTGCAGCCTAAAGCTTAAGCAAATCTTTGTTTGTGCTAAGCAAAGTGAAGCAAACAGCATCCTAAATCATACACCATTACCAAATGATTAAATTTAAAACTTACCTATTTAAGCTAAACAACTAATATCTCTTCACAAGAAATCTACACCCTCGCACTGCCATGCAGACCTCCTCCCCACACGCTGTCTGGTTGCTGTACACAGATGGATTTTAAGGTAAGCTAAAGAGGAACAGAAAAAAAGGTTCTCTTGTTAAGGACAATGCAAGGGGGAGACCCTGGCCAGCAAACCAGGCAGGTAGGTCAAAGCAACCAAGCTGAGTTTAAAGACCTTGACAGGCTTGAGAGGTGGGCCCATGCCAATCTCATGAAGTTTAACAAGGCCAAGCGCAAGGTCCTGCACCTGAGTCAGGGCAATCTCAAGCACAAATACAGGTTGGGCAAGGAGTGGATAGAGAGAAGCCCTGAGGAGAGAGACTTGGGGGTGCTGATTGATGAAAAGCTCGACACGAGCCAGCAATGTGCCAGTGTAGCCCAGAAAGCCAACTGTGTCCTGGGCTTTGAAAGAAGTGTGGGCAGTAGGTCAAGGGAGGTGGTTCTGCTCCTCTACTCTGCTCTTGTGAGACTCCACCTGGAGTACTGCATTCAGCTCTGGAGCCCCTAGCAGAAGAAGGACATGGACCTGTTAGAGAGGGTCCAGAGGAGGGCTACAAAGATGATTAGAAGGCTGGAACACCTCTCCTATGAAGACAGGCTCGGAGAATTGGGCTTGTTCAGCCTGCAGAAGAGAAGGCTCAGGGGAGATCTTATTGCAGCCTTCCAGTATCTGAAGGGGGCCTACAAGAAGACTGGGGAGGGACTTTTCACAAAGGCCTGTAGTGATAGGACAAGAGCTACTGGCTTTAAACTGGAAGAGGGGAGATTTAGATTTGAAATTAGAAGGAAATTCTTTACTCAGAGTGTGGTGGGACACGGGAGCAGGTTGCCCAGGGGGGTTGTGGATGCTCCATCCCTGGAGATGTTCAAGGCCAGGTTGGATGGGGCCTTGAGCAACCTGGTCTAGTGGGAGGTGTCCCTGCCATGGCAGGATGGGGTGGAACTAGGTGACCTTTGAGGTCCCTACCAACCCAAACCATTCTATGATTCTCTGACGGGACAGATCGGCTGCCGAGCCCCTAGGCCGCCGCGGGCAGGCGGTGCTCTCGAGGGGCGGGCAGCCCGGTGCCGCCTCCGCCGGTGCTGAAGCCCCATCTAGAGCACGGCCGCCACACTGCGCCCGCCGCGCCCGGCTCCGCCCCGGCGCTGCGGCAGCGGCAGGAACTCGCTCGTCGCCTTTGAGGGCTTGGGGAAGGGTTAAGAAACTGGGGGGAAACTGGTCTGCGGGGCAGACCCGTGCTTCTGCTGCCAGGCCGCTTGGCAATGCTACTTCAGACACTTCTGTAGAAAAAAAATCATGCCAAACCAATATTTTCAGGCAACAAATAAATCGCTTGGGTAACTACAGGCAGAGTCATCAGGCAAACTAATAGAAATGCCGATATGGGATACTAATGAAAGAATTAACAGATTAGGGATTTATTAATGTCAAGTCGACATGGCTTCCCAGGAACTCAGACTGCCAAATAAATTTGATACTGTTTTAATGAGATTAAGTGTTAGACTGATAATGAAGATTGTGGTTGAAATAGTGTCTTTACCAAACATACGATATAATTGTGTATTAACAAGTAACTCTAAACAAAATCGATGTAACATATATTAAATTGCAATTTAAAAAACCGACTAACAAATAGGTTATAAAAATATACTATAGTTGAAGTGTTTTAATCCCAAGGGATTGCGTATTTTGTGAGCTTATAGAGAGGGATCTGTTTTGGCACCATTTTTTTAAATACATTTATCAATGCCCTGGATGAAAACATAGCATTACTGCATGTGAAATTTGCCACATAAATTGCTAATGTCGAAAACAACAAAGACAACAGTTCTGTTATACAGACTGACTGATCATTTGTTGAGATAAAAAATGTCCAGTTTTGTTAATGCAGATGTGAACCCAAAAGCAAGCTCATGTATCTAAGAACCAAAAACACTAGGTCTGAAGCTGAGCCCTAAAATGCAATAGGACATTAAGAAAGAACCCCATCAGAAGAGGAAGAGTTAATCAACTGCAATTGGGTGCTGATGCCACAGTGAAAAGTCCTAATCAAAACAATTCAAATTATAAAGTATCTTACAAGGACCAGCACTCAGCCAGCCCCAGCACTCCTTACACCTAATATGCATTCTGGTACTGCAGAATCATAGAATGGCTGAGGTTGCAGGGACCTATGAACATCATCTGGTACAACTCCTACCTGCTCAAGCAGGGTCAGGCAGAGTAGGTTCTCCAGAACTGTGTCCAGTCAGGTTTTGAGTATCTCCAAGGATGGAGACTGTACAACTTCCTTAGGCAAACTTGTCTTTAAGGCCCTGCATGCTAAAAAATGTTTTAAGTTGGAAATTCCTGTATTTGAAAGTGTGCCCACTGCTTCTTGTCCTATCTCTGAGCACCACTGAGAAGAGTCTGATTCCTTTTCCTTTACTCTCCCCATCAGGTATTGACAGGCACTGATGAGACCTCGCTGAGCCTTCTCTTCTCCAGGCCAAACAGTCCAGCCTGCTCAGCCTCTCATCATATGTCAGATGCCTCAGCCCCTTCATCACTGACTCTGTGGCCCTTCACTAGATCCACTCCAGTATGTCCATGCCTTTCTCGTACTGGGGAGCCCAGAACTGGTCTCAGCACTCCTGAATTGCCCCACCAGTGCTAAGGGGAAGGGTCACATCCCTCACCTGCTAGCAGTGCTCCCCCTCCTGCCAGCCTGGGTACCACTGGCTGTCTTTGCTGCAAGGGTGCATTGCTGGCTCATGTTAATGCTCATAGGTCACACATGATGCATCCTAGCATACCCTCAGTTATATATTATATCCAAACAACCAGCACCTAATTGTCTCCATAGCACAGATACCCAGCTATCCTTGTCACACAGAGGTTGCTCCAGACTGGAAATGACCTTGGAGCTAGGATCTAGTTAAAACCACAAGTTTAGCTAATTTCAGCATCCTGCTTTTGAGAACTACTCCAGCCTGCTTCATCACAACTATTTCACCAAGTAACATATAGTCACAGTAAACTAGACCATGTGACCATGACAAAATTCCTCCTTCCCTGGAAGAGCAGTTTCAGTCACCAGTGGAGATGAGTTTGACAAAAAGTACCAGATTTACCCTAGAGTACTCGAGATACAGCCCCTCACATCCTTCTGCAGGCTCTTGTAGGAGCAGCAGCCAGGCAGAGCAGACAGCTGGGGGCACTCGTGACCTAAAACTCCATCTCTTCCACTCACTTTGTCTTGGTAAAAGCACTTCTCTTCCCTGTTAAAAATGTGCACTTTCTTGCTTGGAACTAGCACCAACCTCTGACCACGAAGGTTCATTGCACCTTATCACTGATAGACTAAAAGCCATCTACCATGAGGAACAACAGAACTTGCTATCAAACGAGCTCTCAATCTTTTTTTGTATTGAATCTTCTCTTCGGTGTCTCTCCCTGTAACATCGAGTTTTATGGACCCACAGTGATTATTGAAATGTGTTTGTGAAGCCTTTTCAGTGTTTCAACACCTTTCTTCATGTGAGGACAAGAGAACTACCTACCTTATTGCAGTTGACAGGTTTCACTTGTGAAACAGAAAGATGTGACACCACTTTCTTCTCCAAACTGGTGTTTCCTGGTAGTAGCCACGGAATGAACAGGACTAAACCCCCGACAATCATTACCTCTTACCATCTTTTTATCAGTTTAACTAAAATGGATCTAAAGCCCCAGCTACAATCTGACCCTTTCTCCGGCTCCAGAACTGCAGTAAACTTGTGAACCTGAGAAGTGCAGGACAAGCAGAAAGGAGCAGAATCTGCTCTGTGATACAGGTGAAACCCACAGCCCGAGATCCAATCTTTCCTTGAGGAAGCATTCCCCACCACTGCCTTCTTCCTTCTTCTAGTAGCTGGCCCACTGCATTTCAGATGGTGCACCCAGCAGGGAGGCAGGTTATGTCACTGTGCTGGGCTACCAGAAGGTTTCCTGTGCAGTAACCAGGAAGAGAAATCAAATGAGAGCAAAGCCTACTTGATCCACTTTGTTTGGATGAGTGTCTCTCCCTTTTTATTGATGATACAGGTTGTCCAGAGGACTAGTCTCTTGAGCCCAACATCAGCCTTTGTAAACACGCCTTGTGCAGTTCTTCCATCTGTCTGAGCAGGCCAGGATTTTTCTGTAACTATCTGAAATATCCCTCCCAGGGTTGTTCACCTTCACTCCAGGGCTGGCTCAGTCACTGTCCTGGCTTTTCTGACAACTACACAGAGATTGATCTCATTATTTACTAGGTCTTAGGAGAGGATTGACAGTTTCGGTTATAAAAACAGAAAGGGAAAAAACCTCCAGAAAGCAGTCTTCATCAATCAAAGCATCCTTGAAGCACAGTATGGAGTCACAACATGAATAATAGAATATTCTAGCTTTTTTTTTTCCCAAGAAAAAAAAAAGTTAAACTACTGCAAAGCCTGGGAAGATGAAACGGATGTTGGTTTAACATTATTTAATTCCAATATAGAGAATTCCAGTAAGCTAATGCATACTTGAAAGAGTTGATACACTTCAAGCTGTAAAGGCTCAGACTTACCCTGAATAGGATTTTAAGAAAGGAAGGTAAGTCAGTCAAGGATGCTGTCTCCAAGTTTCTGTCCTAATCAGTGGTGCCCAAAGTTCCCTAGGCAAGTGTTCTGCTCAGAGGCATCTCAGCCTTCACAGTGTTGGGCAGCTCAGGATGAATCTCGTGGATAATTTCACGCTGCCTACAATCCCCTAACAAGCCTGGCTTGGGAGGCACATCCAGAAACCTGAGGACTCGAGTTTCAATCTCCCTTCTCTAATTGAGTGGGCACAAATCCCTGCCTCCTACTTGCCCAAAGTCCGTGATACGTAGGACTGTGGGCTGAGATGTTGGTGCTTCTCGCCCCTCACTAGAATCGTTCCATTTTGCATTACCAAAGCAAAAAAGTATGTATGATGACACTCCCAGGTGCCTAGAAGTGGTGTGAGTTGCCTGGGTCTCTTGCTGAGCCTAACACTAACAATCAAGACGTGTTCATATTTTGAATGAAATTTTTTTAAGGGGAAGATTTTTCTTTGTCCCTCCGTAACACCCATGTAACTGGGACAATAAAAATGTTTTCAAAGCAGTTGCATTCAAGATGCAATTTATTTTGTTCGATATAATTTCCATTTCTTTACCCGTTTCAAAGATACATTTGACCTTATTTCTCTACAACATAATTTATATCGCTAAACTCTACTGAGACAGAACAAAATTCATTTGCTATCCTAGCAGTAGAAATGAATTTTAAAGCCAAAAGAGATGGATGTTCAGAAGCAACACACATTGCTTTTGATTAAAGAATATGTCAAAATTATTTGGTCACTGCATTTTTTTTGGTGTCAGACTAATATACATGTTGTGAATATGAAATTGTAGATTATGTAAAAACAATAGAAGCAAGTTCCACAGATACCACGTTTGTCCTTCCAAAAGCAGTTTTCTGGAAAAATGTTACTAAAACCTACCAAGAACAAATGCAGCATTTAACATAAAACTGCCAGTTCCTGAACAATCTGTATGAAATTTTCCTCCCAGTAGCATATGTCTTCTGGAGAAAGACATCCCCAACTGAAATGTCTCCTTCAAATATTATATTTTTCCTAATCAAACATGCAATACTTGTTTCCTCAGCATCTTCATCTTCACCTTCCCAGGCTTTACTGGGCTTTTTTTTTGTTATTTAAATTGCTTATAAAATACTTGTTGCTAGCACTTAAGTAACAATTACCCTGTTTTAATTTGGGACCTTGTTAAAACACACCTCTACTCACAACGTAAGCAGTTAGAGCTTCACATTGTAGTAATGAAGCATCTTGTTTTATTATGTGGCAGTGTTGATTCATCACATTGTAAATTATATTCCTGTGATTCACCAGCAACCACTTTTGTTATTCACCAAGTGTTTCTCCACAAGGCAGCTGTGAGCTCAAAATCCACGCAGGTATACCAACACAAAGAATTCCGACAAATCCCTAAAATCTCTAAATCAGCTCATGGTGTAGACGTAAACATTTCTTTCATTGGACTATATTTTCCCTTTAACATTTCAATATTTCACTGCCTTGGAAAATTGTATTGTTAAAAACAATTGCCCATGAACAATCCCCAACATGCTCATTTTCTACATCTTCAAGTTCAACTGAGTTCATGGAAGCCTATTCTCTGTCGCCTGTCAGAGACACAAAAGGGGTGTCAGAAATGCCACAGCAGCTCCAAAACCATAGCCATCAGAGAATGCTCAAGAAAATCCCCTTGAGCAGGTTGCAAGTAGTCCTACTTGGAGAAATGACACCAATAGACATCCTTTCCAAGAATTGTTAACACTAAATTGTAAAAGGTGAGCGGTCATGTTTCAGCAGATGACTCAGGAGCACTTGAGAAAAGAAACAGTGAAAAGATCTCAGGTCACTTTAAAGTCAGGGCATGAACTTTTAAAGTGATCTTGGGCTTCTCATTTGTCAAGGTAGGTGAGCATGCAGTAAGAGAATCAGCTGGTCTCCCACAAAACTACAGCTTATTTTGACTAATGCATTAAAAAGTACAAGGAGTCCATGAATATTTACAACATTGAAACAGACTGACATTTAATTTTATTTGCATTATAATTTAAAATATTTTGATGATATGACTGCAGGTAATTGAGAGTCATGGGAAGAATGTGCTCATACACAATGTATCCTGTATGCAGGGGAATACTGCAACATCCGTAAAGGAAAAAACCTTCAGCTGCACCCTAACTACATTCATAGTCATGCTCTAATGCAGATAGCTTGGTTACATCATAGGCCACCTTTGTAGCAGTGGAGAAAGGGAGCAAGTATCAACCCAGCTACTGGAAACAGTAGTTCCAGCTACTGGAACTGGGACTCTTGGCTACACAGAACTGCGTTGAGCCAAAATCTCTAGTATAAATTCCTGGATTTTAAGCAAAGCTTTTCTACAAGTGTGAATGCCAGATACTACCTCAGGTGTGTATGTAGACAAATGTTTATGCACCTGTTCCAGTGTGCAAGGTGGGATCGTACAGCCTGTTCTGAGGGAAAGCATCAGAATATTGGATTGTGAAGTGGCTGCAGGATAGAAGCCAGAGAGTAGTTGTCAATGGGGCAGAGTCTAATTGGAGACCTTTATCTAGCNGAAAAAAGGAGACTGAGGAGTGACCTCATTAATCTTTATAAATACATTAAGGAAAAGTGTCAGGAGGATGGAGCCAGGCTCTTTTCAGTGGTATCTAATGATAGGACAAGGGGTAATGCATGTAAGCTGGAACATAGGAGGTTCCACCTAAATACAAGAAGAAACTTCTCCACGGTGAGGGTGACAGAGCTCTGGAACAGGCTGCCCAGGGAGGTTGTGAAGTCTCCTTCTCTGGAGACGTTTAAAGCCTGCCTGGACTCATTCCTGTGCAACGTGGTCTAGGTGATCCTGCTCCGGCAGGGGGATTGGACTAGATGATCTTTTGAGGTCCCTTCCAATCCCTAACATTCCGTGATTTTGTGATTCCGTGAAAATGTGAAGTCTGGAGGAGCCAAAAGGGATCTTCTTTAGTGTTTTGTGCTCAGCCTGATGGCTTTCATCAGCCTTTGATCTTTTGCAGAAATTGAGTGCTAAGCCTGCATCTCACAGCCAAGTTTCACATCGTGCCGTACTCCTGGCTAAAGCAAGCAGCCTGTTGCTTTGGCTCCCTCATTTGTATCATCATGCATTCTTTAAGCACCCCCTTCTTCAAGAAGTTGTGGTATTTAAAGCAATACCATGAAGATTTTCCCTTTCCAAATCTGAACGCCATCTTTATTCTGGCAATTCAGGGAATCCGTTTTATACACCACATTAGATACAGTCATTGTAACAGGCCCCGCCCCACCTGCCACGGCCATTGCTACGGTGCAGTGGAAATCAATGGCATTTTTTCTGTGTATGTATCAGGGATTTCCCATCGATATTTACGTATAACAATTAAATGAGCACGGGTTCCACTCACCCAAGTCAGCCACGGGGCTCTATCCCTATCAGTACCTCTGGGAATATCAAACTGTGTGACACTATGACTTGATTCACTTTCTGAAGGTTTCCACCCTCCTTTCTGAAGGAGCCTTCCCCTCAGCTAAGCTCTGAGGCTCAGGCCATTCCTTTCAAGTCCTCCACTTCCCCCTTCAGCTCCTCAATGAAATACTCTGTTTCAAAGATCTTCCCATCCAAGCAAGCAGTTAAGACATCAAATTTGCTTTACACAGACTGAAGAAAACTGCAAAACATTATTTCTTGCTCAGGTGGTTCATATATTTGTCCTGTCCAAGGGAATCTGAAACACCACAACATCTATCTGCACTGTATCAAACATTATGTTGAGGACAAGACTTTAAATACATTATTTGTAGGTTTTAGATTAGCAAACTTCCATAAATTAAACCAAAATTACACAATATCTGAATTTATTCCAGTTCAGCAGCTTAGTCAAGTACGTTAGCATTATTCTGGATGGAGCAGTTGGTGGAGAAGTCTGATGAGATGTCATTTATTCTGAACAAGAGGCTTGTATTTAGTATAAATCAACACCCGTGTTAAATACATATATTGCATAAATTCAATAACTGTATTACCTATATTCAGTCACCAATGATTAGTTAGTTGCTAACCAAGCCCCAAATGGTTAGCCATGACAATTAGTCTATAAATTATCAACACACGAAAGTCTCTCCCACATCTTTTAATGCTTTCTCTTGGTGTTTTTTTTTTTTTTTAATTGCTTTCTTTGCTTATAATTTTCCTAGCTACTGCGGGCATGGAGATGGATTACAAATCTCTTTCATCCTATTTACAGCAGCAACAGCATTTCAGATTCTGGCCTGGCCTGCTGCCAGGTACAAGCAATACATTTCCTCCAGTTACAAGCAATAAAATTATTCTGTCTTTGTTATTCTGCATTTCCCTGGGTCTTTTTGAAGGACATCAGTGATTCTCCAACAGCGCTGCTGTGATGAATTATGTGCTTCAGCTATTTGGCACAAGGGTGAGCTACACAAAGCCACAGCAGGATAAATTAAAAAAATTATCCAAAGTTTTTATTGATTTTTTTAAACCAATTTCATATAGTAATGCAAATATAGCGAAAAAATTAAGCACAATTAGGGAGATAATCAAAATTAGGAAATTCACAGACTGGTTGTTGGGGTTTTTGCATGCTTCACGCCTGTTTTCTGGGATTTTAGAATCAAAAAACTAAGAGCTCCATTCAGCTTGGGAGACTCTATGTCAAGTCTATGCCTCCAATGTGCTTTCATGCTTTTCAAGTATCTGCTTCCATCTCCTCTTCTTTACAAGAGTTTATACCGACATGTTCATGATTGCATTCTAGCCTACTCATTAAATTACATTTTCAAGAAATTTAATTAAGCATATTCAGAGTTTTTGTGTAAGTCAGTTTTGAGAACCTCTCAATTCTGACTTTCATAATCAATTAATTTATTTTTCCACTGAAACGGATACCATTTTTTCTCCTAAAATTTATATTCTGGAGGATGGCAATCTTTTAATTCCAAGTGCATTAAAACTGTGCTTTCTCACATATTTCCTTATATCTTATTATGAAGAAGATTAGGGTTTTTTTCCTAAAAACATTACCTTAGTTAACAAAGCTGGTACCTCATCCTGTTTCCTCCAGTTTTTTCATTTTCATTTAGCAGTCAATGAGCACTGATTTTGAACATTCAGAACTGCAGAGTGACATTTTATCAAGAACAAATCTGTCTCCCTCTCAAGAATGTCCAATTTATGCCTTCCTGTGCAGGCAGGTTATAACTTTCATGCGAAATGTTCTGCTTTATCCAACTCCACTCAAATTCTTCTATCGCTTTCATCATCAACATGCTATCATAACATATTCCATGAGTAAGTTAAATGAGGCAAGAAAGATCTGTTCTCTGTGCCTTTTAACCTTCCTCTCTCCAGAAAGAAGCTTGCTTGATCACATCTGTTATTAAAAGTTAGCAATAGAAAAAAAAAAATAGCAGTAACTTGGGAGTAATAAAAGGTTTAGAAACCCTCATACTCCATGGAATAAAACACAAATCTCATTAAATTTGGCTTACCTCTGAATTCAAGCTTATTTGCTAGCTTTAGGCAGTACTTTTATCCTTTTGTTACTATAATCCATTTTGCTTTAAGTTCTGGGGTATAGTTTGATATCAATCCTCTTTTTTTCTTTCTTCCTGGTTTAGAGGAGTTTTGCTTTTAAATTACATCACACACAGAGTGCACATGCATAAAAACCTGTCATGTATTGGTTATTCATCTACCTTCCCATCCTACTTAAACATTAGAGGAAAAAGTAGGGGCTTTTTGGTTTTTGCTCTTATGTCCAATCAGTCATTGCTCCCAGATGTTGCTCTCACTCAAAGCCTCATTGTCAAACCCCAGATGACAGTAAGTGCGTGAGGCCACCCAAGTTTTCCCTCAATCCCCCTCCTCCGATGGGTTATAAGGGAGGTGGCTCATTACCACAAAGGTGGGCTGCTGCCTTCATCCACTATGCTCCTGGGCATCTCCTGATGGGGCACTTAAAGCCTCCTTCGAATACACACACGTGTCCCTATAGACCCAAGATAGTGGCGCCAGCGCAGGGTCTCGGAGCCCGCCGGCCTCAGGGGAGCCACCCCCGCCGGAGGCTACCCGCGGGGCGGGGCAGGCAGGAGTTCGGGGTCATACAGCGCAAGGCCCGGCCCGGCCTCCGCCTTAATCCGCCGCCGAGGTACCAAGAGACGGAGACAGCATCCAAGCGTTGAGCCCCTCTTCACGTCGCCCCAGCAGCGCCTGAACCAATCAGCAGCCGGGATGTAGCCTCCCGCCAATGGGAAGAGCGGTTGCCGCATGGCCCCTGCCAGCAGCCTATACCAATCAGCCGGCTTCTCCCGCCGCGCGCCGTCGAGCTGGCAGGGCGGGCAGCCAATGGCTGGCGGCGAGAGCCCGCCCCCTCGCCCTGCCCCGTTGCTCGGGCAGCCTCTGTCAATAGCCCTCGCGCGCCGCGGCGGCCCCTTTAAGCGTAGCGCGGCAACGGCCGCTGCGTCCGCTGGGCGGGCAGGGGGCAGGTACCGCTGGCTGCGGGCCGGGACCGGGGCGGCGGGGGTATCGCGGGGCGGTGCGAGGAGCCCAGGGGTGGGCGGTTTGGGGGCTACGGAGGTCGGGAGCGGGACCGGGCCGAGGCCTAGGCCGGAGGGGAGGTGAGAGGAAGGGGGCGGGAGGTGCCTGGATCCGCAGCTGCGTTATCTTACTCCCGATGTGCTGTGTGGGCCGGTCTGGGCCAGGCAGCGGGAGCAGCGGCGGCGGCGGCTGGGGCCCGGGGCTCCCGGCGACGGAGTGCGAGTGCGGAGGGGAGGCTCCACCCCGAGCACCGGCGGGTTTCAAGCTGCAGGCCTTCCGAAAAGCGGCGTACGTGGGGCCGCCAGTGCATAATCCCTTTCCTCGAAGTCATTTCTCGTAGGGTTAGATGGTTGCGCTTAAAATGTGCTCTCACGTGTAGCCGTTAGTTGTTTTTTAAAAATGGTAATTAAAAATGATGTTCGGTATGCTCTTTAAGGACTTCTCCCCAGTGAAGGAAAATTGCTTGATTACACTTTGAGAGCTGGGGAGCTGCTTGCAGGAATGTCTGAGTTCAACGAGGTAAGTTTCCACACACCCGAGGTGTAGGTGGAAATATGAACGATGGCATGGGCCTCCTTGGTAGAGGATTTAGAAACATAATCTCTTTCTCTGGTTGTAGGACTGGCCTGCGTATTACCTGTTTGGTCTATTATTTCTTCATTTCTGATCTGGGACTTAAAGCAACTTCTTCATTTTGAGATTTGCTGGTGAAAGTAACACTGTGTATCACTGACATAGTCAGATAAATTTAACATTGGCTTTTAAAACCATATAGCCTTTTAATTCACCGTAAGCTGGTAAACCTAGAAGAAATGCATACAGTTAAGTCAGCAACTGCAGAAAGCTTCTGTAATAAAATATTTGCTCCTCGCTGAAGCCTCATCAGTGAATATGTTCCCATATGATACAAGTAAATTCTTTTGCTCCTCCCCTTTCTGGAAAAAGTACAGTATTTGGATATGAAAAAAATGGGTGGAGAAGAAGAGTAAGACAAATTTGTTTTGAAATTATTCTTTGTTCTTAAGTTCAGCAACTTTAATAATTTGGATTGATGCTTTTGCACTTGTCTGAAGCTGACTTTCTTGCGCTGTTCCACTCTCAGAAGAGGTGGAAAAATGGAGTGGACCATTAGAGGTCAGCATTTGTACTCAGAAAGTGTCAGGAAGTAAAAGCGTCTAAGCTTCCAGTAGCCTTAGAAGGGTATTAAGGTAGAAAAGGACTTAAAAAATTATGAGTCTTACATTACAGAACTAAGCTCTGAGTGTACTGTGAAAGAAGAATTACTGAGTAATTTTCCTTTTACTCTATTGCTTAATATCTGTAATCCAGTAGTTCAATTTCTGTTCCTGTGATTTATTTAGAGAAGACAGGGAGTATTCTATCACCATTGCAGTTATTTTGTGTTCTCTATTTTGTTTGTCATGTCCTTTTGCAGTGATCTGGAGCTTTACTGATTTTTGTAACAATAAACACGTTTTCCTTACAAAGTATGTAAATTGTAGCAATAGTAGAAGTTGCTGAAGTGAGGAATGAGAATTTCTGGAAACAAAGCTGATTCTAAAGTTTGTACAAGTCCCAGATTTACTTCCACCATTCTATACTGATCTGATCTTGATGCATTAAGCTTCTAAAAGTACACATGGAGCTTTTAGAGGAGGGCATTGGGGTGTTTTTTTTGGGGGGGGAGCTTGGTAAACCTAGTAGCTAACGCACAGTGTTTCACTCACAAACTTACTAAATGTACCAGGGGGAAATAGATATCTTTGTGGATCTTACTCGTGTGATTTGAACTTACTTTATAATCAACTCAAACTAGTTGGTAACAATTGAAAAATCACTGAACCAAAGCATTCCTTAGTCAGGCAGTCCTTAGGCTAACTGAAGTAAAACTTGAATAGCCTAATGACTCATTCATTCTCAAGATAAACTGTGCATTCTTTGTGTTAATCAAATTACATTATAAACTGGTGAAAAATTGAATCTGGCAAGACTTGACAGACTAAGGTTTGCTGTTTTGTGTGGAATATATGATAGTATTACCAATTTATAAAACTGAAAACCATTTGAAGATTCGGAAAATGTTTTTGGCAATTCCTCAAGGGAGCTTTTATCGGCTCACCCTTTTCAATTTGTTTTCAGTCCATTGTTTTTCAAAGTACTTCCAGAATGCTTCAGAAATTACCATTCCTTGATGTTGCTGTATGTCAAAATGATACTTAGCAAAATATTCTCAAAAGTGGGGAATATCCAGGGCAGAAGTGATGGATAATTCTAATTCTCCAGTTCTTACAATTTGTTTGCTTTAAATACACTGAGTTATAAAAAGCGTTCTCCAGAAAGATTATTGCCTCTTCAGCAAACACTTGTGAGACTATAAAATTACCGATTAGCTTTAAGTCAGTAAGTGAAAGTGAATGTTCTTGGTTTATATATATAATTATACATCTTGATGATTGAACTGTAGGCATTTGTTTTCTGTGTTTTCACTCATATTTGTTTTATTCTCAAGAAAAAGTCTGTGCACGATTTTTTTTTTCTGTCCTGTGTCCTGAAGGCAGAGAAAATTCATGTGTATCTTGGCTATATCTATACTGTTAAAGATACTTGCCCTATAGAGTAATCCTTGCCTCCACACAGGGCTCAGTTAACACCTCTGAGTGTGGTGGTGCCTCTGACACTGATGTGCCCTCTCCAGGAGCCTTCTGGATGCCACATGTGGCCCTGGGATGTGCTTGCATCCAACTAACAGACTAAGTTGCTTCAATTCCCAGCAGTTTGTTTTATTCAGCAAGTTGTTATGAGCAAAACAGAGAACACATCTTAGATACAGAGCCAACAATTGATTGTTGGGCCTAATTAAAATCTTAATGGTCTAATAAAAGACTTAATATTAGTCTAGACACTAATACAGTTCAAGTTATATACGATTACAGGGATACGGTTGTAGGGCACAAGCTCTAGTACCAAGCCCTTTCTGTGATGTTCTCTTTCCTCACCCGCTCTTCCTCTGGGACTTGACTAGCTGCAGCTGGGAGGGTGAAGTCCTTACAGCCAGTCATCAGCATCCCAGATCCTTCCCCAGCAGGAGGAAGATGGTGATGGTTTCTTCCTCGTTGGTTTGGGTCCACTTAGGATCATTTTTATATGCTTGTTAACACACCCTACACCTTGCTCTTTAGTCTGTTCTATACATTGATTCGTGTTTCCGTGTTACATCTGAATTTACTACATGTGATGTGTTTTACCTATGTGAAGCACTTGTTCTTTGTTCTGTATGCTTCCTATGAAATTGGTTCTACCCAGCTCCCGAGACTGTATCCCATAGGTGGCCAGTGAGGGACCACAGATGGGCTGTTACAGCACAGAAGCCCAGTATTGTCCCATATTTGTGCTTTCAGGCCCCCTCGGTCACCCCGTGCCCATGCTCCTCCTCTGTGCTGCACTTTTACAAGGGTTGTAGATAGTTCCCTCTGCAAAGAATAACTACTTCTTGTTGCTGTCTGTTATAAACAGAAATGTAACAATAAGTGCTAGACAATTAGACAAAGGTAAACAAAAATCTAAAACAAATTAGATAAATTCCCTGGTTGTTAACTAATTTTGTGGCAGCTAAATAAGCTATAGCAAAGCTCTGGGCACCCAAGATGAATTCAGACAAAGTCTGACAGTTTTGTGGCCAGTGTTGCTGGCTGGTAGTGAAGCCTTTGGCTTCAATGACAACATCATGCTTTGTGTGGGTTACAAACACAGCTACTGCTTTCAATGTATTTTTTAGTCAGGATGACTGTAATAATATGAGGTCTGTGTTACAGCCCTCTAGAGTGCTATTTTTATATTTTATATTATTTTAGCATTTTAATATAAATATATTAACTTATATTTTATTTTATACTTTTTGCATTTGCTGAAATTCTCTCCTGTGAAGACAGAACCGATGTAATGTTGCATGTGCATCCTCTAGAGAACAGGTTGTTCCCCAAAATCTGCCTGTGCTTCAGTTTGGGCATGGTTTGCCCTTGAAGAATCCATACATTTTGCAGAGGTGAGGCCAGGACTTAGGAGTGGAGCTGTTTTGGAGTAGGAATGCACCCTCTTGTGTTCTGATATTCTTATGTGATCTTAGTTTTGCACTCATGAGCATGTCTGAGAGTCCTCATTAAAGACAAACAAGATAATACAGTTATGACTAGATAAATACTTCCGAAATATCTTTAACTGCATTATTTCAGAGGACAAAAGAACTGTCATTACTGATCATTTGAACGTTCACAATAACCGATACCTTTCAGCATGTGTTTAGCAATCACTGGAACAAGTGCTCTCGAGCAGAGCTTCTTTCTGGGCTTTGCATTGCAATTTTAGTTTTCATCAGAATCCTCTCTGATGTAAGTTTTAGGCATGTAATTTATTTGGACCACTTTAGAAATATTTAAGTGCTTAAAAACCATTATTTTGAAAAGTTACTCCCTAAGTTAAAAAAATAAGTCTTTCAAATATTTCAATATTAATTTCCCAGCAGCTTCCCAATTTAGAAATCTGTTAGGATATTTATTGCTCTAATTTTTCCTGTATATTATGAGGGCAAATGGATTCCTGTTGCTGGAGGCAGAGTTGTACTAACAGTGAACTGGGCCAGAAAGCCTGAATGTGTAATAAAACCTGTTTTGGCAGCTTACACTTGTGTTCTCCCTGGTTCTGCAGTTCTGCATAGCATAGGCAGTGGAATAGAAGGCTGAGGAGCATGCTAAGTTTATTTCATTGGGAAATAATATACTGAAAAATTTACAGCTGATTTACAGGTATGTTGTATGCCCTGCAGTGTAGAAGAGTTTTGATTGAAAGCTTCTTAATTTTGTGCGTAGTTGGCTTTACCATTTAGAAGTGGGCTAGGAGCTTATGTCATTCAACAGACAGAACTGATGGGCTCTGATGCATGTCCTATTTATTCTCACATTAGAGGCTTGATGTCCTGAAGTTGGATTGAAGGGAGATAGATGGTGAAATAAGCTTGAGAACTGTGGAGTGGTGAGAGAGACAAAAGACATGGGAGTCTGAGCATAGTCAGTAAAATACTTGCTAAACTGATGAGAAAATTCTTTTGTCTGAGGTGGGGAAAACTTTGGATATATTTGCTCCATTATGTTCTCAGAAAGTGTATTCAAAAATGTAAAATAACGTGATTTTACCTTGAGATCAGTGGATTTTTCAGTTTACTTCAGAAGACAAGCTGCAGGAGCAGCCCTTCTCTTTTTATACATGCTGCAAGTATGTTTACCATGTACCAGCAATGCGGTCTCTCTTATCAGATATAAAAACCCCAAAAGGCTATATTTGCATTTTCCTATAAAGCACATAACACGTTTGTGTGTGCTCCTGTCAGTTCTGGAAGGTGTGAAACACTAGATGTTGTAGGACACGAGAGCACTTTCCAGGGTAAAGACAGTGATACCTGGGTACAGTCTTATTAGTGGCTAGGGGTGAAATTTCCTGACAAATGGGACAACTGATTTTTCAAGCCCATTTTTAACATCACTGGAGAAATTGAGATATGGAAGATTTAGTCAGATTCTACAGATATCTCAATTCTAGTAACATGGATAAGTTAAGTTGTTATTAAAATTTTTTTTTAATGTTTAAGTTATTTTTCTGAATAATGTCAAGCTTTCACTTATCTTCTGTTTTGTTTTCCAAATACTTCTTTTCCCCTCTCTCTAAACTGGGAGTAATTTCTTATTCTAGATTCATCTGCGTTAATTTTCTCATTTCTCTTTTGGGGAATGAAGTTCCTCAAACTACTGATTGTAATACTAGTTGCTCTTCTAGAGTGATGTCTGTCATATTTAATATGAATAATAAGGCTAATGTAGCACAGCATGTGGCATAAGGTTGTAGTAATCCTGGATGATTTTACAGGGTTTTTTTACCTTTCTTTCTTAACTAAATGGCAAAACCATTCCCACTTTTTTTCCTCTCTCTAAATTCTTACAGAAAAAAATACATTCTGCATAACTACTTCTTGCTGAACTGAACTGCAAAGATCTCGTGCTTTGGAGATGAAGATGAGAAATCCAAGAAAATAACCCAGCTGCTGCCATTGTGACAACTGAAAGGTCCTTTGTGTCAAAATGAACAGACTTTGAGAAAAATCTGGAAAGTGGTTAAATCTGAAAAATGGGAGAAAGAGTAAGAAGCTCAGATTCCGAACACGACAGGAAATCAGATGGGGATAAAAATAGTGACTCCTATTATTCAGATGAAGATAATGCATCTCATTCATCTGGCCAGTCACCAACACTAAGCTGTCTATCTACAAGGCAAGAAAAAAGAGATCACAAAACACAAACTTCAAACAGCCTTGCGCATTACCAAGGTGGGTAGATAGCAGAAATTGCTGCTTTGTAACTGCACTGAAGAGTTAATTACCTTTGAAAGCCAAAACAAAAATGAGAAATGGCCATTAGGAGAATCTATAAATAAGGTTCATGTGAATTATGCTACAGATGACAGGTAGAGTGTGACTGCTCTTTGAAAACTGAAATTAACCTGTTCCTGCATAAGGAGGATTTTTGGTTGATCATCAGCATTATTCATATTTTTCTTAACAAGAGAACGTGGCTTTTACACTAGCCTTTTGTTGAATGATATTGATGCTGTCGTTTGGTCTTTGACTAAAAGACTTGAGGCCAAAGACTCAAGGCAAGTCCTCTACAGTCAGTAAAAGAGACAATTGATAAAATTCCTCAGACAAAATACCCCTAAAGATATCTCTCTTGTAGAAGTCTAGTAGCTTTACAGTGTAATATTGGGTACTTTCAAAAAAAACTAAACAAACAAAAGACCACTAATGTGGCAAGAGAGATAAAATGGTCCTTCCTTGAGAGTATAATATTTCCAATTTGAGATGAAATAGCTCCACTTTGAGCTCACTCACAGACACCTCACCTACATAAGCTGCTTTCCTGGTTGAGATTGTGGAGAAGTGAACATCTCTACAGAAAGGGAGAGAATGGTTATACAGGTCCTGGGCTGAAGTAGGGATGTGAAGCCACTCTTCCACACTTGGACAGCTTGTTCTAAATAATTGCCCATGTTTTCTGCTGAAGTCAGAGCCCATCTGCCTTTCTCAAGCAAGTGCTCCATTTCGTTTGTAAGCACTTGGTACTGTGTGAATCATTTGGTCAACATTATGATGTAGAGTGTGCCAGAAGATCAAACCGTAAATTTTGAAGTTGGCCAGGGAGCCTGTCTCTTCAGATCCTTGACAGTGTCAGTGTCCTGGTGTGAGTGGTGTTTTGCTGAGCTTCTCTGTGTTCAGAAGTGGCATCTTCTCCATAGTAGTCACGGGTTAGCTTTCTGGGAAGTAAAAACTGCAGTTTGTGTGCTATTTAGTTCAAAGGGGGCAAATGAATGACTAGGTCTTTGAATACATAACCAGAATTGAACATAATTATTACATGAATGTATTGGGAATGTCATGTTCTTGAAAGGCACTATTCCCCAATTTGACTATATGATCAGATGTACAAGCTTGGTGTTGGAATTTCCTGTTGTGCCCTAAATGTGGAGAAATCAGTGAAGGGGCTGGAAGTCTAGTGCTAATTCCCTTAGTTGGTGATAGGAGTGGCATCATTCCTGCAGTACATGTATTAGATGATCTTTTCACACCTGTGTGTGGCATAAGTGTTCTTCGGAAAAGAAAAAAAAAAAAGAACCCTTTTGTTTGCCCATGCTGTGGTCAAAAAGGAGCATCAAGCAGAAAATGAATATTTGTGCAAAATGTTTAGAGGAAATGATAAAAATATTTTAAAGCTGTTATTTTTGCTGTAAAACAATCTGTGTAGAACAAAAACATGGTGAGCACCGAAGGGGAGGAAGAATTTGCTGTCACACGCTCACTGACTGTGTTCAGGTAACTGCACTATTGCTGCGTCCCAGCTTTCAAGCCTAAATTATAAACTGCTGCTCAGTATGTTTCTTCTGAACACTGACGTATCTTAATGAATTATGCACTCTACGTAGTCAGTTGTTTTAAGAGATATTTTTGGTGGATTATATGCTTCATTGTTTTATTGTGGCTTGAGAGGCAAATAAGATAGAAACAAAATGTTTAGTTTTTATCTATGGGGATGACAATAAAATAATATAAAATGTTATTTGATATTTCTTACTTGTGAGTGAGGCATACTAGTAATAAAATAAGGATACTGTGTGGAAAATAACTTGTGATACAAGAATAAATTATTCAGGGGAGAACTGAAGTTTCATGGGATTTATAATTTTGCTATGGAGCCTCTTTGCATTGAGCCTTTGAAATCTGCTGTTTTGTCTGCCAGCATGGCAGCTGGATTTGAAAATACTATTGCATTTGTCTGAGAGAATCACATCTTGCATAATGCATAGCTAGCTAACACTCAGCTAATTGTTGCCATTTAAAAAGCATTTGATAATATTGTATGCATAAGAGTACAGTATTTTTAAAACATTTTAATAGACATAATCAAGTATTAACAAAATATGACTGTTATTTCTGGTACAATTTGCAGATAATTACTTTTAAATAGTCCTGCATTCATGGCTGTAAATATTACCTCTTGCAGTAGATCACAAACAATTATTTTTATTTTTTTGTGTATCAAAAGGAGCAGAAGTCTACCATATAATGCCTTTTATTGTCTGGTTTGAAAGCTGCAATCTCTGCTAAGGACTGTAAAATTGTTTCAGGCAGAGCTTTATTCCAAGAAGAATGTCTGAGTAGACAAACTGCATTGTCTTACAGTAAACATGCTTTTTATTTTTCCTCTCTTAGCCACAAAGAAATTGGGATCCAAATATGCACCAAGCAAAAGAGGGACGCAATGGGGTTTCCATTCTCAGAGCCTCACTAGGGATTCTCCTGCAAAAGATATAGATCTTGTTACGAAAAGAGTTCTTTCTGCTAGGCTGCTGAAAATCAATGAGCTCCGAAATGAACTGACTGAACTCCACATCAAACTAGATGAGCTGCAGAAGGAAAACAGGGCACTGAAGAGGCTTCAGCACCGGCAGGAGAAAGCCTTGAATAAGTTTGAAGATACGGAAAATGAAATCTCTCAGCTCCTTGCTCGGCACAACAATGAGATTAGAATATTAAGGGAGCGCCTACGAAAATCTCAAGAGAGAGAACGTGCAACGGAGAGACGTCTGAAAGATTCGGAAGATGAACTGTACAGAACAAAAACTGTCTTGCAGAAACTGAAAAAGCTGTCTGCAGATAAGCACCTTGCTGAAAGAGATGACCTGGCAAAGAAACTAGCCTATGCAGAGAGCAGGCTAGAGGATAGTGAAAAAAGAATTAAGGTGAGATGACTTCCTCTTTGTAAGAAATTCTGGTACAGGTATTTCTTACCATAATGAGCTTCATGAATTATATTTTTTCACAGTTGTGGAGCAAATAGAAAATCATTCTTTATTCTTCACAGATAAGTAGCATCAAGTAAATTATTTCCAAGGTGATTATATAGGTACATACTTTGTAGTTGTGCATTCAAATTTTTGTTTATAAATTAATTTTGTCAGAATGTATACTGAGGACTTGTGCTTTTAAGTGTTTTTATAAGGAGTAATAATGTTTCAGAAATGCATGCAGCTATAATACAACTTTATGCAATCTAATTTACCCTTTTGGAGGAGAAGCATTTGTTGAAAAGTTTCTGGGTATTTAGAGAACTCTGGACTAAAATTCTAAAATCCATCTATATACTAATTCTTTTTCAATTTTGTGAACTGCATTCACATATTATTTGCTTGTTCACTATTCTACACATCTGAGAGCTGAGCTAAACAAAATTACAGCAATTTTTAATACCAAAATGAGCTTTAGAGCATTTTATGAGTATCCATTTTAAGAATTTTGTGCAATATAAACATTTTTATTAACAAGATAAAAATATGTTTTTGTAAACATGTCTAAACACATCTACATTGTAAACATGTCCAAAAAAAATTCATCTTATTTTAAAATAATTGTGTTAACACTATTAAACTGTTGATAGTTGTATGCAATTCTTGTTTTAGCTGAAGTTATATTGAGCATTAAAATGGTGTTAAAGTTTGGTGTCTATATTAGTAATTAAACCTAAATTACATTACAGAGATAATAGATCTGGAAATCCAAAAGATTAAGCTAGAAACTAAGCTTTCATAAAATAAATCCCAAAATACCAAGATATATAAACTGCTGAGTTACCCAAATCACCTCACCCTGTAGTGTCACCATCTGGTATCTGTAGATTTATGATCAGGTATTTCAGCCTTTGTAGTACTGGATGATGCTGAAATGAATCATGCTCTAAAAATTAAGGGATTTTCTTCTACTTTTTTTCCTTTGCTCATCACCAAAGGTTCACTCAAAACAGCCATTGCAAGATGAGGGTACATAAATGAAATCACAGTCACAAATTTGTTTCTAGTAGAAAGGCTGGAAAGGTTTAAAATTATTTCTTGTCTTCTAATCCTGCACTTTCAGGGAGGTATTCTGTTTCTTAAGCGCCAGTTTGAGATTTGTCTTAGAGAGCTGGAGGTCCAATGTGCCAAGAGCCTTGCAGAAAGCAGTGTGTGTTCCCACTATGTCCTCAGATCACCTCTCAATACTCCAGAAGGATGAGCTGCGGCATCTGCAGGTGCTCTCTGCCCCCTGGAAATTAGGATTAAGGGTTTAAATGTATTCAGTGTTACTGCAATACTCATGCCAATCACTGAGTCCAAGACACTGGTTTACAGTCATTTTATTCAAGTAATTTGACTACAAAAGTATTTTAGTTATTAAAAAAAAAAAATATTATTTTGTTTTAATTGAAGGATCTGGAAAAAAATCTTGAATTGAGTGGTAGCAGTTTTCAACGAGAGTTACATTCAAAGAAAAAAAAGATGTATGAGACTCAAGAAGAAAACAGAGTTCTCCAAGAAGAGCTTCAACAACTTAATCAGAAACTGAAGGTAAAATGTGAAGTAATACAAGTTGCTAAATATGTTCTGACATTTTATCTTTGGAAGTATCTGTAATCAGGTTTGAATAGTTTACCAGTGACTGCACTCTCTGATGTGTACTTAATTATATACCACATGTGAGTTCTTTTCCTGCTTTAAATTGAAATGTTCTGTGCTCTGACCCTACAGTATTTATAACAGAAATGTTTCTACGTTAATCATTATTGTTAGCACTAGTTAAGAAAAGCAAGATCAGGAACATAGTCAAACATTGTGATTAAACCACAAGCTCTACTGGAAAATTAGGTTTTGAAAGCTTGAATTTAAAATTAAATCTGCAGGTATATACGTTGCTTTTTTACTAATGTACTTGCATTGCAGTAGGTTTGTGTAAAGATTAATCACATGTATTTGTGATATCTCTGTGTTGCTAAGTTTGCACATAGGTTTATTTTCATCCCCCCACCCCGTCATTGCCCAAACTCTAAGTTTAAGGACTGAAAATATTATGTTCTACTTAGTCAGTTTAGCTTTAGGGAAAAAATTAAATAAGGCTTGAGCTAAAGTACTTAGTTTCTAGGAGAATTTCCTTGAAACCCCAAGTCTCAAACATACTTAGATTGTGGAGATGCACCAATGTACCCCCTTACTACCCATTGAGCAAATAGCAGTAGCGTTGATAACTCAAAAAACTTACTTGTTTAGAGACTGATTCTTCTTTCATGACGTTTATTGAATAAAATACAGGAATGAACAGTAGGTAAGACTAAGCTTGATTTGTTAGAAGAGAGTTTAATATTTTTAAAATACCTTCATTATCAGATGATTTCTGATAACTATCTGCTCATTCCTGTGTTTTATTCAGTAAATGTCATGAAAGAAGAATAAGTCTCTACCTCTGTGATGCAGTGGAGCTCTGCTCTGCAGTACTGACATGCCCTGTCACAAGTAACATTGCTACCATTGAAATGTTTAACTCTTTTTATAATTGTGAAAATTCAGTTGTACAATCTATACATTCATTGTAAGTCTTATACACGTGTATGGAAGCATTGGCATTTAGTTCTATTTTCACTGCAGAGATGCTTTTTTTCTTCTTTTTTTTTTTCTCCCAGAATATTTTGCTGATGTTTTTTGGGGAGGGAAGTTCTATCTACTTTTGTATAGCATAAACAAAGTTGGGAATGTGATTGTTCTCCTTAAAACATTAGATATAGCAATGGATTACTTTGTTTCTATTTATAAAATGTATTTTTTCGTTTACTTCAGTTTTGTTAATGACTAGTAAATGTTAGTAACTCGTTGTACCTACCTCTTTCATTCACAGGAAAAAGAAAGAGAACTTGAAGCAAAAAATATATATGCTAACCGTATGTTGAAGCTATCACCAAGAAAAGACGTGGATGTTACACAAAGGAAAAAAGGTGGCTTACATAAAGCAATAAAGGAAGAAAAATTAATAGCAACACTTTTAAATTACTCTGCTAGGTTATATCATTGGTGCTATGCAGTGTTTCACCCTACCACTGCTTGTTCAAAAACATTCTTTTTTTGCACTTCCAACACAGCACTGGTTACAAGAAGGGCACATCGTTTGTTTGGCTCTTCTGTAATTGCAGCAGAACCAAAACCCAGAACTCCATCAAACAGTGTTCTCAACTTCTTTCATACCAGATGTTTCAGGGTGAAAGAGGAGGGGAAGATTGTTCAGTAAATTTTGTAATAGATCATAGATAATGTCACCATGACAATAAATTCCAGAGGCTTTAAAAATATGTAGCTTCACTGCAAAGAATATTTTGTTTGAAGTTTTTTATTTTATTTTTTTTTTACTAATTCAAATTTACTGCCTGTCAGATGAGCTACGGTTGTTTGGTTTTTTTTTT
>VYZX01032795.1:0-26921 GCA_013401335.1 Brachypteracias leptosomus | reverse complement strand
CAATGCAGTGATTTCTTCTGGTGTGACAAGGCAGCCTCAAGCCTTATGCTACCCACATAGATATGTGTGTATATTTTTGTGTTGGTGTGTGTACTTAGACTATTTTCACTGGATCAGTAGAATCTATTGTCAGAAGAAGCAGGAGTTTATGGGACTGTTTTAAATATTTAGTGCCAGCATTTCAAACGGTTTGTCTGATGCTCATTTTATTATAGGTACTCTACTATTATTCTGTTTTAGGTTCAGATTTTTTTAAATGTCATTCCATAGAGAGAAATGTATGTTTCAAAGATGTGCATAAGTGAATTTTAATTTTATGAGCTTGCTTCTCTATATGTAGTTTCTGTGACAAGCAGTAAGATGAGTGAGATATTTTGTGGAGATTTTTTAACAAATATTCAGTATACTGTAATGACTTTATAAGTAGCTTGAGGGTGGTTTTGTATTATTTATTTCAGTAGAAACTTTGCATACAATTTTTTTCAATTAGCTCTTACAGATGCTGGAAATAACTATGTGAAATTTGTCAATATTTTACACTTCCAGTGGCTCCAATGCTTTTTTGTTCGCTGCAAATCACTAAAAATGAGAAACAGGTATATGGTGGGATATTTTCATGTTTTAATTAGTTTTTGTTTTTTCTACAGCCAACAACCAAAATCTTAAAAAAGGAGCACAGCTCACAAAAGGTGTGCAGACCAGTGGATACTTCTCACCAGTAGAATTTGTTCCAGAATCAGAACTTGTCGGTAGTGACACAGTAAACAAGAAAGAAGGGATTCTTCCTAAAATAGTGAGTTCCATAAAAATTTGAGACTTTCTCCAGGTGACTGACTTATCAAACTGAGTATTTAATACAGAGCTTATATTTTCAAAAATGTGTGTGTATAGAAATATACAGAGAGAAAAATTTTAGAAAATATTCTGATCTTTAAGAGAGATTCAAGCCTTCCAGAAATATCATACTCCATTTTTGTGGCAGTTCTTCATATTCTATATCTTACTGCTAACCACTAGCTCAGTTTGTTTCTTTTTTTGCCACTGTCTTTTCTTTGAAGTTTTTAAGACTTCATTTTCATTTTCTCCTCTTTTTCTCATGCTTATGTGAGCACTCTGTTGTAACACTGCTGGCTGCCTTGTCTCTCATTTTGCTTTGGTCTTAATTATGGTTTCTTTTACTTTCCAAATTTATTTCACAATGCATAAATCTTACACTTCCTCTTATTGTCATAGTGCTGGTATTCTTCTATCATTTTTCCAGCTCTGTGAATATTCTTTTTTCCATTTCCCTTTTTATTATAAAATAGTACCATTAGAAGTATTGCTAATACTTCTATGACCTCAGGCTAAAATCAAAGAGATTTGTAAGGTATTACAAATCAGAATGACACAAATTCTGGTACAAATTGTACAAGTTCTGATTACATAAGGCTAGGACTATTTGTCAGAAACAATACTCTGACCATGGTCTGGACTGGCTTCCTGGTAGGACCGAAGCTTTTTCATGGCTGTTTCATTCATATGTTCTCTCTTCCAAAAATCCTTTCTGTAAGTATGGATGTACTTTAACGTATGCATTCTTCCAGCATATACTTCAGTGTGTGAGTTACAAAACTGCACAGTTGGTACCAGTGCAGCTCATGGAGTACAACTGGATGTCATCTTGCAAACCTCTCTAGTTTGTGTATAGCTATTGCTTTAAATAACAGATTAGATTTGTGTGGCCTATGCTTTCATCAGTTTTCCAAGTCAAGTATTTTAAATACTTGGCCACCATTTCTTTATGAAGTTTTTGGATTTTTTCTCTTTAAATATAATAATGATACTCTTGTACACAAAGGGAAAATACTAGAAGTTGTTTTGGCTAATAGTAATATTTTATTTGTTCATTGAGTAGTAACTATTTCTCTTATTCCTCTTAGAAATATATTTTAATCTAGAAGGGTTTTTTTGCTCTAAAATAAGCACGATCTACAAAGTTAGCATCCACATGTTGGATCACACTGGCTTTCTCTTCACTTCATTGTCACTATTTTTCTGTTAGTGATTTTTACTGCTGACGTTAATGTCTTTCTGCAGGTTCCTTCCTTTTAAATATGTATATAAACTCACTAGATGAGTCTTTCATTGAAGATTAAACTTTTTTCTTTCACTGTTTGTTAGGTAATACTCCATAACTTTAAGTACCACTGTGAAATTTTCTGAATCTACAACCCACTCACTTGACTAAAAAGATCAGATTGTGGAAATAGAAGGGTAATGAGTTGATTGCTTGTTAAAGGAATAAGGTGGTGGAGTCAGGCCTCTATTAAAGTACTTGAAAAAGACAACTTCTGACTTCTAAAGAGAACTACCCTGACACAGTGAATTTTGTTTATGATGTTGGAGCTGCAACTTTCTTGAAATGTGTAATTTGGAATGGAGTTAATTGTCTATTCATTTTGTGTCAAGTGCATAAAACTATGCCAGAGGCATTAAGATTTTAGGGCAAAAAAACCCTGGGTTGTCAAAACTGGTTTGGTTTATATGCCTTGCTTGGTTTTATGTTTAGTAGTAAGAATGTGATTTCAGAATGACATAGGAGTTCGTATGATTTTGTTTGTTTGCTCTTATTATTTTTCCCCATCAGATGCAGTTTTGTATTAATTTATTTCAGGAAAAAGAAACTCCAGATGAAGGATGGAAAGAGCAAGCGTATCTCCTCAGACAAGACCAAGATGGGGAAAGGCAAGAGAAACTGAAACATTTTCAGGAAATACAGGCTTTAGAAGAAAAGGTTGAAAAACTTCATGATGGTAAGGAAAAAGGCAGCTGAAGGCTGGAAAATACGCCATAGAATACTAATCAAGTGAGGCTGCTAGTTTCTTGTGAGAAGAGCAAAATGATTTTGCAGAGATCGCTACAGTGGAAAATGATTTTCAGTTATATTATGCAAAGAGAATCAGAAAGAAATATGGGATATAGAATAATCTGTGCCCTGCACAGAAATCAGCTGTGATTAAGTATGCAGCAGTAAAAAATGCTGTCCACAAAAAATGCTGAAGCCTGAGAGATTTTGCTTTACAAAACAAGGATGACATAGCAGGTAAATGCAAATGTTATCTGTGACTTGCTAGATGTTATTGAAGCGGTAGATTTTTACTATTGTAGAACAAATTTGCTTTCCTTAATATGGCCTGTTTTTTCAGCACATATCTGCTTCACTTGTATCGTTTGAAATTGTAGTTTCTCTTCTCACTTGTGGTTATCTGAATCATTTGGTGTGACTATTTGAGAAATATTGGTTTCTGTTGTAACAATTTAATATTTCTTTTTTATTTTCATTTGTTTTTCACATCTTAATCTTAAGTCTTTTAGATGGGCTGTGTCCTGTCATGTTAAAATACTCTTTTCGTGATTATAGTTAACGCTCTAACAGTCACACTTATTCTAGAAGCCAAGGAAAAATTATAAAAATCTATAGCTGCTTTCAGAAGTAAATTCTTTGAAAAATTCTACCTCCACTGACATCAGTGCACAAGCCAAGAATCTGCTCTGTTATGTCTCTGAGTAAGATGATTTGGCAACCTTACCCATCTTACGGTACAAGCTGATATTTTCTTCTCCTTACATACAGAAAAGTAGCTCCTTACTTAACTTAGTAAATGATATGCTATTGAAAAAAAAAATGTGAACCGAACTGTTGCAGTTATTTCTGTAAACTTGATCTGAAGTACAATAGATAACATGGAACTTTGTGAAAGCATCCATCAGAAATTTGCATAAAATGCTGAAAGGACAAGGCCAGTATGTTGAAGGGACCAATTAACTATATTCAACTTTTGGCCAAACATATCTGTTGTCTTGATAGAAAAATATTTTGAAGAGAGAAATATTAGAGAAGCTTCCTTTTCCTTATACACAGAAGTGTTTGCAGGTTCTATCTAGAAGTTTATTGCTGGTTTGCACCTTTGGTGTCCCTTCATACCTGTGCAAACTGACATTTGGTATTTGCACAGACACTCTCATTGAGTTCACGTGGTGTTGCACAGAGCACTCGTGTAAAGGTGTTTTCTGTATGCAGCAGATGTTGTGTGTTTTAAATCATTTACTGCTTGAAACTGGTAATGTTTCCTGTGACTTGGTGGCCTGGTAGCTTCACAGGAGTAGTTGCCTTTGTGGAAAAAAAACCCAAACATATATCCCAGAACCATCATAATGTCAGTGGTGCTGTCAAAGAAAAAGTACAATGTAAGTCGTAACTATTAAAACCAGTGTTTTGCTCATTTTCATTCAAACCCGGGAAATGGGAAGGCAATTGGCAGAAGTTAAATTCCTCTGAAAATTCCAAAATGTTGATAATGTCCTAATCCCTTTGGAAGATGACAGTAAACTTTTATATCTTAGCAGAGAACCTGGTGTGAGTTTGATTATGCTTTTTGAAGAATTTATTTTTGCAGTAGGAAAACCACATTATGCGTAGAAGAGCATATTAAAAACTCAATGGCTTTTGCTTGTGTTATTTTCAAAGTAATATTTTAAATGCATTTTAAAGCTAAAATATTTTAAATAATGTTTAAACATTTCCTCCAGAGTCAGGAAAAGAAGAATATGATAAAATGAAAAAAGAAAGCAATTTTTTCTTGGATAAAGAAGAGAAAACAAAGATGGAGACAGAAATCCACAAACCTGAAGTAGAGAGGGAAAGCCCTGAAATTCTGGTGGAGCGGCAAAAAAGAGAGTTCCTGCTTGCTAAAATGCAAGAAATTGATAGAGAAACTCAAAATGTAACAAACATGAAACCAGCTTCCCAAGCACCACTCATAAATACAGCAAGAAAATCTGATTCCCTGGAGAAAAAAGAAAAAACTAATCAATTCTTTGAGATTCCTGGGAAGGTTACTAATGGATTTCCTGTAGATGACAGCCAAGATGATGCCTCAAGAGCACAAGGACAGAAGCAGCGAAACCTAAGGACTGCAGATTTAAGTAGTGAGTTAATGTTTGGTAGTTATGTACCTTCCTTTGGGAAAGGATCAGGGAGACCGAGTTGGCTTACTCAGAAAAGTGTCGACTTAGAAGAAAATGTCAAGGAAGATGCAGATTTCAATAGTAAGAAAGAAAAGAAGTCAAACTTAATGGAACAACTCTTTGGAAGCAGTGCCAGTACCATCCTTCTTTCTAAAAATAACAATACAACACCTTTTGACATAGATTGGGACTCTAGTAATGCTCTTTTTGTCAATAAAACTAGTAAAGTCAAAGTAAAAGAAGACAGTGAACTAAACAGACACCGTTTGCAACACATGACAAGCAAGCCAGGTATTAAGACCCTTGGCTCTTTAGAAGATGAAATCGAAGAAGTAATCTTACAATGATCGTCTTTTCATGTGTCATATGTAAATACTGAAAAAATATTTTCACGTAATATTTATTAGATACAGATTTGAAGCATTTTAGATATATTGTAATTCTTATGAAGGAATAATTTACATAAATGGGTATATGTGTAGAGGAAAGACGCACTTTGATAGAACAGCCTAACCTATGTGTAGGAAATTTCTTCTGAATTGTAATATCCAAATGCAGACCTTGGAGATGGGGCAACAACTCTCTTGGCAGAAAGACAGGGTAGGTGTCCTGAGGGACTTTGATAATGAGATAGGTGCTGGTTGGCCGCTTCAGTCAATCAGAGAAACACTTTTGCTCCAACTTGGGCTCCAGACCAGCTGTCACTGTTGCCATGTGTCACCATCTGACCCAGTGCAGCTGTGGCTTGGGGTCCCGGAGGCTCAGTACCACAGAGCTAGTAGGAGTGCCGTAGGAATGGAAGGACTCGCCAAGGCTTACACTCACTTTTGCCCTTTGGTCTCTCTCAAACCCTTCATGCTCCCTCTTGCTCTCTTGTGCACTTGCTCTCTTCCTCCCTCATCCCTCTCCCTGTCTCCCTCTGCCTCTTGCCATCACTCTCCAAATTTTTGAGACTTACTGATGTGTAACGGTATGTTAAGTAAAATGATACTTCTCACAAGGGAGCATTATTATTTATGGCAGAATGGGTTGGCCAAGAAAGGCAGCAAGCTTTATGTGGCAGCCCTGGCATTTGGGACAGCTACTAGATGGACATTTCTGGCTAGCCAGCATAGGAAATGTCGGGGGTTTTTAACCTGTAGGCTGCTCACAGTGCACTGCTCTTCCTTTGGAGTACTTGTTTTAGGCCTCAGGTTTTTTTTCTCAGGCATTTGGAGAGCCTCTTAACTGTGTCAGGAGAAGGCATGTGTAACATCAGTGTCACAAAATAGAAGAGACACACCTACCACAAAGGCTCAGGTAGAAAAAGACTATTCTACACTGCAGTTGTGTTATCTCAGAAGGTCCACAGAAACACATTTAACTCAGGAACTGCTGATTTCCCCTCTGCATAAATTTTCTGTAGCCCCTTACTACCAAATTTGTCTAACTCTTCTCATATATTCTGGTTATATTTATTATATAATGCCATGTTTTGTAATTTCTGATTTTTCTATGTAAAATTTCAATGATTGCTAAGTCATTTTTTTAACAAAACGGTTTTATTAAATTACTTGAGTAAAATTTTTGTGAGTAGATCATCTTTAATACAAAGTTCTGACTTTTTACATCATGTTATTGATAGTGGGGGGGGGGGAGGGTTGGTAGCAACATTGCTCATGATGTTATTTGCTGCGTGCTGCCATGTACACAAATTAAGAAGGTAGGAAATGAAGGATTTAGCAGAGGCATTCCAGAAAATAAGCTGAAGGTCATTCCTTACTAGAACAATATGTTTTGAAATGTCTCTCTGTTATGCTCCTTATGAGCCTGATTCAAAATGTACTGAAATACAGAGAAGAATTCTCATTATTTCAAGATGCTTTGAATCAAGATTCTCTAAACACAATGGCTCTTCTCAATAGAAAAGCTGGTGTCTGTATCATGCAATAACTTTGTTTGCCTCCCCATTCAGAAAGAAAATTAGTCACAGATCCAGACCTAGTGTGTGGGACTATTCTCACTAGGCACCCTGGAGTGGAGAGCAACTCATGTTCACCTGCTTGCTTACAGTGCCAATTATATTCATTACAACATTGCAGAATTTAGCTGGTTCATTTTGCTTGCAGATGGTCATAGTACTGGGACGATTCTGACCAGCAACAGTGAATTTAACTGTGTTACTCCTCCACAATGACTGCTTTTGGGGAATACTGTAGTGTAAAAGGTAGGAGAAGTCTGTGGGTAAACACTTTGGGTGTTTGTGAGTGGATGGTTATTTGTTCTCACTTTCTTGTCTGCTGGGGTGGGTTGTTTACTTTTCTTTCCTGTGGTTGAGGATTCTAAGGCATAAATCAAGGATGTAGCTGCTGTGGTTAGTAAGGATCACGTAGTGTATGAAGAGTTGGATTTTTGTTTCTTGACAAGTCAACCTATTAACATCTGGCAAATTCCAACTATCATGCTGAAGTGATGTGTTCTGCTACTTCTATTACAAACATATAGTTTCTAAGTTGCTTCATTATTATCTGCCTCTTCTTAAGTTCACAAATGTTCATGTCCTGTTACCAGACTTCCTGAAGCAAATGCTGCAGTGACTTACACCAAAAAAAAAAAAGTGTATCTGCAATTAGGAAGGTGGAAATAAATTAATCTGCTGGGAACAGTATCACGGGTATAGTTTCCCTTTTTCCCCTCGTTGCATGCTGTCTCTACAGCTTACTCTCTTTTCTTGATGCTCTTCCCAGTGTTAGAGTTACACTTAGCAAATACCATTGCAGTTAAAGTGTGTAGAGCCAGTGCTTTGAGAAGGAATCTTCTGTTTGAGGGAGAAGCCTTTGAGTCCTTCTAACATCTCTAAGCAGCGTTTCTGCTCTTGAATAACAGCTTTCTACTGACTGGAAGCAACTTTTGCAAGGTCTTAAAAGGGTCTGTGGGCTTTATGATTGGGCACGTTGATGCCCTGTAGTTCTCTTGACCCCTGCTCTCAAGTATCCAGGTAGTCTTCATGTGTTGCTTTTAGTGGTGGCTGTATTTAATAGCACTTGATTGACTGCAGAAGAATCCACTTTTTTGCAGTGAGAAGTAGGTCACAAATGCTTTGGTGACAATTTGTGTGTGATTTGTTGTCTATGTCCAGTTATGGATTCTTTTTGTTAGGTGTTCAGATCATGTGGCTGTTAAATCTGTTGTGCTTTCCTTTTGAACCACCAAAGGTCATGGGAGAAATTGCTCCCTTCTAACAAGATAAAGCTCAATTAATTGTTTTAGTGTGATATTCAGGGAGATGGTTACAGTCCTGGGCAAACTGGTCTTCCAGTTCTGATCCCCAGGGGAACAATCATCAAACAAAAGTATCTGAGGAATATCTAATGTGGGTGGTCAGGTGTCAGGGCTCACCTGACAGAGAAAACAGGAGGTTTTTTAAGAACGGAGATGTTTTTCTTTGAGAGTGGAGATGAGCAGTGGAGGGTGGGGGTAGTGTAGTAGATCATTTGTGATCCAGGAGAAGAGATGTAAGCTGTAGGAGGAGAACTTGGGATACCCTTCACAACTCTGAAGTGAAGCCCGAAGAACAGCGGTAAGAAAAGTGAACTGGGAAATACTTAAATGTATTGAATATTTTTCTCAGATCTGTGGTATGTTTAGAGTAAAAAACTATAGAGTAAAAACCAAAAAAAGTGCTTTTTCAGAACCCTAATAAATCCTGTGTTTCTGATTTTGCTTTGCCTGTTGCATACACACCTAAAGAGGTGAACTGCAAATCTATAATGCTTCCAAAATGGGAACGCTTAGAGAGGATGTGTTTAGGCTGCTTGGTAGCTTCGGGTTCATCGCTCATCCTAAGACAGACGGTCTAATCCAGCTAGCCTGGAGCCTGTTTGTGCTGTCAGGAGATGAATATCTGATCTGGCATATTAGGAATAGGAATTTGTTCAGGGAACATTGGGGCAAATGGCCACAAGAGCATCAGCAGGGGTTTTGCTGATACTTGTGCTCTAGAAAGCGCTTCAGGTCAGCTTTTGCTATTCAAGAAAACAGCAATAAATTCTGCATAGTGCTCTAGAGCAGAGACCAGCAAAAACTGGCATGGCAGAAGCAAGTGCCTTCAGGAGAATGGTGCTGCCAGTCACAGGAAGGGAGATTTTGTTCCTAGAGTTGCTCGGCTTCACTAAACCTGACCTGCTCTTGTTCTGAGATGATAACCGTAAGCATAAGAGATGCCCTGGATGACATTGCTCATTTATAAAATTCCCTTTTGTTGGATCAAACTTAACGTGGTCTCCTGTTTCAAATTATCTCTTTGATTAGCTGCTAAGTTTTGATGTCTGCAGGAAGAGAACAATTGCATCAGTGTGCACTGTCAGCCGGGACTTGTGGCTGCTGGGGAGTTGCTAGGATACCTCTCCACAAGGTACGGCTCACTTGATTAACCACCAACCCAGTTTGCATGAGAAATATTTTTTCCAATCTTTGTTTTGTGCTGGTATCAGCCGTGCATCAGCTGTGCATCTGTGTTTAGAGCAAGTGACAGGTTGATTGTCATGTGTGTCTTTTGCCTGCTTTTGATATGCAAAAACCCTCACTGCTTCATAGCAAAGAATCCAGAGCAATTATAGTGGCCAATGCAGTAATCTGTAAAATGAGCATTGCTTCCAGAGGGGAACATCAACGATAGAGAACTGAGGGAAGGTTTGGCTTCAGATACACATTCCTGGCATACAGCTAAGGCTTAACTTAATATCTGTGAAGATGTAAGGGAATTTTTCATCCCATCATATATTAGTTTGTTTCCCACTCTGAGCAGGGGGTTGGACCAGGTGACCTGCCAAGGTCCCAATCGAAGCTATTCTGTGATCCTGTCATCCTTACCACGTCCCACTGGTATTAATGCTCCCTTCCAGCAAAAATCCTTTGCACAAAGCTTCCTCATGCTACTTGCACAAAGTTGCTCAGACACCTCCTGTGTCCCCATCTGTTCTTAAATATGACAGTGCTGTATTCAGGACACAAATCCTAACTGAACTCTCTCTCCACAATAGCTGATTTGTGCATGCTCATCCTTTCAATACCCTTTTTTTCACCATCTTCCTGTTTCCTGAAAAGTTTTGTTCAAACTTTGTCTTCAGGACCTTTTGCTATTGTTCCTGTGATTCTTCCCATGTCCTGCAACCCTCTCTCTTCTCTTTCCCTCTTTCATAAACTCCTCTTGCCACCTCCACTGTGTCTTTTCTCTTAATGGACCATCATTTCCATCATTCTGTCTGAACAGTCTTCTGCTTTTCATCCCCTAGACACCACAGTTATTTTCTCCTTAAGTTGCCTGTATTTTGTTTCTTTTCTCACTCTGGAGGTCCCTACCAGCTACGTTGTGCTGAATTTTTCACCTCTGGGTGGAAGTAATGTTGCAAAAGGGTAGAAAAGGCCTCCCAGGAAGGGGAGCTGATCTTATTTTGAAACTGATTTTGCTTTTTTGTACTCATACACTCACCTGTAAGCACTAAGATGCATATACTCAAATGGTCTGTTCAGTGGCCAGGCACCAAGATGTACCCCGTTGGCCTGGATGGGGGTCCTTACGGTGACCCAGAGAACAAGGCTTTCCTGCTCTGAAGTCCTCTTCACATCTCCTGGTCACTGCTTTGACTGGGGAGTGTGGCTGGCTTTGTAAGTGACATTTGTGCCCTTCAGGAGCTGCCCATGATTTTTATATCTGTCCTGTCCCACCTCTAAGTCATTAGGGTTTCCTCACTGTCCTTTCTCACCTTCTCTGAGCTGCCAAGGGCTCCAGCCTGTTCTTTATTTTCCCACCACCACCCCTCAATGGCTTAAGTCTTTCTTTAAGCCTGGGTATAGGCTACACCTTGCACTCCAAGTAACCTGAAAAGCTGTGGAAGGCTCTTGATGACCTGCTAATCTGAGTGCCTCTTACAGCCCTTCTGCCGATCTTCCTGCTGCTCCCTCCTCCCAGACCTTCCCAGTCACTCTCCCTTTATACTAGTCATCTTGTTTCCATTGCTGTTACATACACTGCAGTATATTGTGAGTCTGGGACTCAGGCTGTGTGCTGCCCTGTTTTGCCCTGCTTCTAACGAGCCGTTAGCTTCACAGTTTGCTGCTTAATAATTCTCATGGTAGCAAGGATGGATAACTCAGGTGCTGTAATTCACTAGAGATCAGTTAATTACTAGTACTCAGCAAGAAGAAATCGTGTTTGGATTGACAAAGGGCACAAACTGAGCTCCCACACCTGGCCTTCCTCTTGCTATAAAGCTAAGTCTGGCTTTGAATTCTCAGTTGGAACAAGCATAAAACTAAGCCTTAAACTCCCTGTGTGAACTGAGCACCCAAGCCCTGGTGAATGATTCTTACTTAACTAGCAAGCATTTGTTTGCCTGGTACATGGTTTTCCTTGTCTCATAACCTATCACATAGAATAACAGCCACAGTGCTTGCATTTCAGAGACATTTTTCTCTCCACATGCTCTCTAAACCTATTGGTCTCACATCGCCTGTGTGGAAACCTGGAGAAAATGAGAGGTACAAAAAGCCTTCTCCAAGTCACACTGGCTAGTGGTGGAAGTGAGACTAGAAATTTCCACATTCTCATGCATTATAAAGGCACCACCCCCATTTTCATTTGTGTATGGGCATCCTCTATCCAAATCTTGGATATTCTCATAGAAAAGATATTCAACCAACCTTCAGTTGCAGTGTGTAATTTCTTCTATTGAAGAAATGCATAAATCTGGTATGAAAATGTTCCCAAGAACACTTTAATGTCTTCTAAAAATCCTATATCTTTGATTTTTTTGGTTTGTTTCTGGTGAATACACCACATACACTGGTACATGAATGTCACTTTTGTAAGCAAAAGATGTAACTTTGCTTTAATTGATAAATCACAGCATCCTCATGATGCTACACCTGCAATCCAGAGGAAAAAACAATACAGTTAAAGTGTGAGCAACATTTACAACATTCACTAGAAATATTTAATTCTAAGCAATATTAATGTTTTTTTTGTTCTTCTGAGTTATAAATTAGGCTCTGAGATCTAGAGTTCCTCCAAAACCAAGTCAAGCAAATCTTCATTTTAATGAGTGGCAATCACAAAACCTGGGAATAATTGTCCTGACTTTCTGAGCAGCAAAGCATTGCAGCGCCTGTTCAATGCAACGCAAGATTAATCTTCCTGGGCAGCAGGCTGTTGTCCTGAAATAATGTACACCAGTGTATAAGATCTGCACATCAGTACACTAGAGATTAATGACTCTTTTCCTGATTTGTCCCAGTGATGTTCTTTGGCTGATGCAATCAGCCAGATCTCAACTGGAAGTTTGAAATAAAGTATGTGCTACTGTTTAAGGTGTTTCTTGAAAGAAAACATGTGGAATTTTATAAGCAAATCTCAGACTCCTGTTGGCCAAGGCTGAAACAGAACCCTGCTTACAGAGCTCTGATTCCTCTCTGGTGCTTGTTTATTCACACACTTCATTCCTGAGTAGCTCTTGTAATTGTCCTCAATGTACCTGCTGCTGGTTTGTTTTAGCTGAGGATGAAGTTTTATGAAATATATCGTGGCCCGTTTCCACTTGTGCAGGCTGTCCTCCTAGTTATATGTAGCTTTCTTTTCTGAGCCATGATCTGAGGTCTTGCTCCCCACGACACTTAAATATGTTTTGGGACAAGGATGCCTTCTTACCTTAGATGATATGGGTTTGAAAAAAACCTGAACTTTGCACAGGCTGTCTTTCCCAAATTCAGAAGGGATGTTAAGGAGTCCATATATTGTCAGTTTGTCTATTATTTAAATTATTGTGCAGAAAGGGTTCATGGATTATTCAGTGGCTGTATGGGTAGTGGGTACAACAGCTGTCAAGAGCTCCTGTGTATCACGTGAGTTTCCTTTAGATGGCACTATTGACTTCTCTGAAGTCTACATAAATGTCTGCTTGCTGTTAATGAGGCTTGTTATCCACATCTGGTCATCTGAGGTCCATTCGAGTATTTTTTTCTCTAAATATTTGGGATGCTGTGGACTAGTGCTCATTATCTACTGTATGCAAATATTTGACATAAATTACACCTTCTCAGGCCTTGGCTGTGATGATTTTCTTAATCACCAAGCAAAGTGCTGGAAGGAACCTACACTCCAGGATGCTGAACTGTGTCTTCTAATAAAGGGCTTAAGAGGACTGGAAGCCTCAGCTTCAAGCCATAAAGGCCAGAATACAAGTAAGCTCTCACTTCCACCGTGTGGTCTCAGGTTCTCCCACCCTGTTTGTCTTGTCACTGGATCTACAGAAAAATACAGGATTCTCCTTGCCTATGACTTTACCTGTTTTCCAGCAGAACTGATGTTTATGCAGCCAGATGTATCAATCAGTCCATCTCCCTCTTTCTTTTTTTGTATGCTGTAGGCAAGCTGAGGAGGACATGGCTGCGTGGTCAGCTTGCTTGATAAAGTGATGGCAAAAAGGTACAGCTTTAGGAGGTCGATGGGTGACATGAGTTACTTTCTAGAATGAAGGAAGTTGCTTTTAGATTTCTTAATCTATTTTTTCGCTTCTTATTTTTTAATGAAGAAGCAAAGAGATCAATCAGGAAAGTATAGAAAGTGCCTACCATAGTCTCCCAGCTTGAGGCAATGCACGGTTCAAGGGAAGTCCACAGTCATGTAAGCATAATAATTGTGTGAATAAATGCCTGCTCCGCAACAAAAAATGAGCTTAATGTTAGAATTGAACTGTCAAAAGGATGTGTCTCATTTGTCCAGGTAATTATTGTAATTTCATGGAGATGGAGGAATATTCAACAAAATGGATGTTCAGATGCTTACTTTCTCTCTCGCTCCTTACTAGGATTCTTTCTACACTCTTCTGTGCAATTGCATCAACATGATCCTGATAATGTGGGTTTATATTTTATACTTATGCAGTTAATTAACTGCAGAGCTGCAGCGAGCCCATTGCAGATGACTGGGGACTGTTCAGTGCATTTGCCGTCTCTAAATTAAATCTTCAATGATGCTCATAACGTTATCTTCTTCATTGGCCTAAAAGGTACCTACAGCTTACAGCAGGAGCAGGCTGATTGGCACAGCCAAAGTGTGAGGGTTGAAGGAAGAATTAAAACTCAGATGAGGGTGGAAAAGCCGTCATCTGACAGTTTGCAAACAGGTTTTGCAAGCATCGTGAAGTACTCCTAGGGCAGCAGCAATAGCTGGAAGGCAGCCCAGCAGATGTTCCTAGGTATGGATCTCACCAATCCATCACTTATCTCTTCTTCTATCTCTGCCATAGGTAATTTTGGTAACACCCAGCAGATTGAACCTTCTGGATGGACCTGATATTCAGGAAACTCAACATAAACTTATCTTTTGTTAGTGGGACTCACCGTTATGCCTCAATCCCCAAAATCTTTGCAACCTCACTCATGCAGCACATCGAAAACATCAAATTTCTACTAGGATTCTAAATGTCTTTTTTTTTCCCTAGTTAAATCAGCAGAACTACATTGGAAGAAAATTTAGTTCTACCAAACTTCTAGTTTATTTGGGTAGTTCTCTATGGCAGACATGTTTACAGCTCTGTGATCTTAAGCTTCAAGGAATAGCATTTAATTTCAGGACTACTGAGTCTCTGTAAATCCCATGAGATTTTTGCTTTTATTTTAAAAAACAGGGTTGTTTTTTCCTATAGTTGTGGAGAAAACCTTAAAAGATAGAAGCTAGAGTCCTCAAAGAAAAAAGAAAGCACATTTAAGAAATAAAAAATACGTGGTAAAATAATAAAAGTTCCAAATGCATATCTCATCTTAATTTTTTTTTTTAAATATCTTCATTTTCATGACAGAAGGTGGCAATTCTTGATTTTGGATTTGCTCCGAAAAACAGTTCTTCAAGTCTCCATCAAGATGACTGTGAGTTTCAGGCTGGTTTGTGCCATATTCTTTCTGATTAGGAGAGGAATTATCCAACTAAATCCAATCCAATTAAAAAAGGTATTATATATTATTATTATCTCCACCTTACAGGAGGAGAATGAGTATACAGAATCTGACTCTTACAGCACTGCCGAGAACATCTGGCTCCCAGGTACCTTAAGAAAGGCTTAACCCCTCAGTAACTATAACCACTTGGTCCAGTTTCAGACATGGAGTGCTGTGTTTTAATCTCAGCTCATATGGGAGCCAGTGGGGCTGCTACCAACCTCCCTATAACCACAGGTTCTTTGTACCTTTCTTCTCCCTCTTTTAAAAAAGGTGAGAACAATCATGTGTCTCAGAGGGGCAACAGTTAACTTAAAAGTCTTTGTAACCCTTTCTGAGATCTTCTCTCTCTCACAGTTCAAGGGCCTGAGGCACCTCAGAGTTGAGATGATTTCAGTGAAGTACAACCTGAATTTGAAGGAAATCAGCTGCTTGTTCTTCTGTTTTCATCTTCTCTGTTTCAAAACCATTTATAAAGCACTTCACTCTTAAACCAAGTTCAAGAGCACTCAAACACCTAAGGTAGTGTATTTAAATCAAATGAAAGAAAGTGCATTTTTTGTACAATGCTTAATTAAATTCTAGAATTGCTGCTAGAGGATGTTGGGTAAGCCAGAGGTATAAATGTAGTTATAGGAGGACCAAATACATGCAAGGAGGATTGGTCCATGTGAGTTATCAGAAAAGCCCGCAAATGCAAAATATTTGGCATGAGATGCCATAGGAAAGATCATACCATGGACACAAAGCTCATCCTGTTCCTTGTAGCATTTTCTGAAGGGTCTGGACAGTGATCAATGCTGGCTACTGCTCTCAATCACTGCTGTCACTGTGGTACTTGGTTTCAGCTCATGTACATTTGTTTGGCTGGGCTCAGTACCAGGGCTTGCTGGGCTTTTTTCCATGCTTGTAGTTTGTGTGGAGCCACCAATGTGATTTTTTTTTTTTTTTTAAATAATGTAAAATCAGCTTATTTCTGAAAATAAAATTGACTTCTCATTTTCCTCTAGCATCTTGTGTAGCTGATAAGCAGCTTCTTCCCCTCCCCCCATTTCCTATGGCACACCATCAACCCCCTGTTTGCTCAACCATTAGCTTTCCCATTGATTGTAAAAGTGATGAAGAGACTTCTGCTGCAGCCACCTCCAGTTACTCTGAGAGATTTAGCTATTGCCTGAATGGAAACATTGAACAATACACTGTACACTGTTCTGAGGGTTCACTCCTTGTTATATTGCTAGGGTGACTTCTGACTTCTATAATGTAAAATAAATGGCTGGTTGGCATGGCTGTGCCTTCAGAAAGTTCATTGCTTTATAGCAGTGCCAATGTTATATCTTTTTTTATCTTCTCAAGCCTTCCATTTCTCTCTTTCTCATTTTAGACATTCTCCAGTTCACCTCAATCCTGACAGTGCCCTACTGCAGCCACGCAAAATGCTGCAGCACTCCAGCTTCCTAAACCTCTTTCACTTTTTTCCAAATATTTTATTTTTATTCCATTTTTTCACCTTCATATAACATTCATACAAAGTTCAGATACACATGCTCCTAGACACCGGCCTCTATTTCAGTGTAACAGCAGAGAAGCAGAAGGCACCTCTTCATCATGAAACCCAGCCCTGTACCATACAAAAGAACATGTCATATAATCCTTGGCTTAAACTGATTTAGCTCAATCTTAACGTAAATTGGCTTTTGTGCCCCATGCTTCCATCTAGAAAGCTGTTCTCATGGCTTTAGTGACAAGAAAGCCTCTGATTTTCAAAATAACCTCAATGGTACTTTTTGGGTTCTCCACTGGCTCTAAGGTGTTTCTGAAAGGACCTGCTCTTGCTCTGCTTCGTAACACTAAACAAGTCAGGCTCCTCTTACCTACTCTGGAAACATAGGCTCTGTAGCCCTTTACTGTCCTTATACCTTTCAAGTTTGTATGGACCCTTCTCCTTAGGAGCTTGTCAGGCAGAGGAAAACTTGTGCAAATGTCTGCTAGAATTATTGTTGGATATTATTTTGAGTTGAAATTGATACATGGATGTGAGCAGCTTCAAAGTCAAGGGCGCTAGGACCCAGACATATGATCTGTACCTCATCTCATAATAATTAATTATTATTTATTATTGATTATAGTAGCTTGCTCAAAACACTAATGAAAATGTGGTTGCAGCTCCAAAAAGCTGATAGCTTGATTAGGAGCTATATTAAAATGTTATGACTGTTACTTAAATATATCATAATGAAATCTGTCATCTAATATATTGCTGGTGGGACCCCTGGATAAAAGTATACATACAGCCACAATCCCTGATATTTTTCAGCTTTACAGGCTAACTGCATTTCATGCCTAACATGAGGACAAAGGACTGGTAAGATGAAGGACAATTTCTCATTGTTTCTTTGAGGCCAGAAACGTTATTTTTCAAGTAACCAGTGTTAAATACAGAGCTCATAGAAGCCCTTGGTCTTACTGTGTGCTATTCCTTACTCATTTAAAGATCATGTTAACCCTTTAAGCCTTCACTTTGCACTGAAGTTTCATGATTAGCTCACCATCTATTATAATAGATGTATGATAATACAGGGTTTAATCTCTGCTCTCATAAGCACAAATATTCTTTTTCACTGTAACTATTTAGCTTCAATATACATGAATTCTGTGTGCTTGTTTGTGCTCAGTTTATTGCATCTGCTGGAGGGAAGACCAGTCCTTTTTGGTATTTAACAATCTTCCCACTTTTGCTTCATGTGCAAACTTTATCAGCAGTATTATATTTCCTTCCAGTTCAGCGATAAATAATGTGAGCAGACGTGGCAGCACACTAAAAATGCTCTTCCTTAGTGAGCATTCCTTAGGTATGCTTATGTTTGAGATTGGGCAATTAACTGGATTTATAATCTACCATTTTAGTGATGATTCAGCAGAAATATAATCTATGATAATTGAAACTACCTATACATACATATATTTCATATATTGGATTGGCATTTATGCATTTTTCAAACAAATCTGTGATATGACCAAAAAGGTACTGAGTTGCTTTGGAAAAAATCAGTTTTTCTTGTTTTCTTACTGGTATTGATTGTATGTCTCTCCTTCCATTTGCTTAATAATGAAACCCCATATCCACTCTTTTGTTGTATTTACCAGAACCAATACTAGGTTGACAGATGAATGGCTACTTTTGTAATCCTTTTAAAGCCTTTTACATTTTTGTACATAGATACTTTTTTTTTCTTCCTTCTTCACTTATTAAACACACTTTCAAATGTCAAAAAATGTATGTCAAAAGATAGTTGTCATTGGCATAAACCAGCATATGGCCTTCTTTTCAGTTTGTGACAGGATGAGGCTACCAAAGTGTTTTTCTATCATCAGACATTAAAATGTGAGAGAAGTCTCCAGAACAGACAGACTGATATGTGTTTGTATACCGAGTCCCTCTATTTCCAGGGAGCATCCTTTAATGATGAGAGCATTAATTCCCTTTGCTTCTCTTAATCTTGTCGGTATGGTCTTTTCTACTGTGCTTGTACACTTGTGCTTCTCCAACTTGGTGGGAAAAGAAGGGAATATTGGCAAGGAGTGTTGTGAACACACTCAAGTGACTTGCAGCTGAGGTGTCAAAAAACCCATATACTAATTGTTGCTTAGCTTTGTGGGCTTGACAAATAGAGTATCTATGTTTAGATAACACAGGTCTGTGAAGGATGCAGAGGCACCTTATCAAACACACTTGAGATTCCTGCCCTGTTGTGGGAAAGATCTAAGCACAGTGGAAAACTACACCAGCAAGAATCCTATATACACAGGAGAAAGCAGCATGCTTTTAGCTTTCACTCTCTAGCAAGGCCTGAGCTCTGTGCTGCCTGCGTCCCCGCTAGCGTGCCTCAGCCCAGGTGCTGCTTTGGAGATCCTCTGTTTCATGAGGTTGCAAGAATAAATTTACTCTTTACATTTCGACCATGTTTTTGTGGTTGTTCCTGTGTCCTGCCTGAGCTGGCTTGCACAACCTTGATATGCTCTTCTTTCTTCATTAATTTCAGGTGACTGCTGCTTTTGTCTACTTCCTTGCATCCTCTGTTGCTATTTATGGAGTAGGAAGGTTGGTTTGCGCCCTTGAGACTTATTTTGTTAATCATGGCAAGACCCTGTTTGTTCATCTGAGAAAATGATTGGGAACTCGTTGCTCTTCTCGTCAGCCCATAGTGAGGTTTCCCTTTCATATATAAATGTCTCAGACACTTATAAGGTTGGAGCTAGTGATGGGCAGGGAACAGTTTCCCCTTGCTGCAAAATTATTTCACATTTCAAAAGCTCTCCTATCATGTTCAGGGACAAACCTAAGACTTTTCCACATATTTTATATTCACATACAGGTTGAGAGAGCTGGAGGTGGCTATGCCCAGCACATGTATACAGACTCTGGGAATTTAGTCAATCAGAAGACTGATTGCAGTGCTGACATGACAGCTCTGTGGAGAAGGTGCAGGAAACAGGGATAGAATAAGAAACCTATGTTTAGGTATCTGGTTGTAAGTTCTAGCAGCACATCAGGTGTCTGAGCTTCTTCAATTGATGGATATCAATGGAGCCAGTTCAACTCACTCAGAAGTAGGTGCCTCATGCCACATCAGCTGAACTGTGTTGATCAGCTGCTTGATACAGTCACCTACATATGGGTTTTGAAACACCATATGTTGCCTGTCTGGCCACTCAGCTTTGCAAAGGTGAACATCTCTCATACCTCCCATGTCATGTCAACTAGCCCTTTATAACCCCTGCATTAAATAAACAGCCCCAGGTGGCGTTGGGCTAAGATTTGACCTAAATCCATTACCTTCCAAGTCAAGTAAAGAACAGGTTTCTTTCTTCTTTTTCTGGTTGGTAGATCTGTCATTTATACGATGTGGAACAGCATGGACAGCTGAGGAGAATTTGTTAGAGAGCGGCAAAAAGACCAGAGTGAGCAACTCCTGTATCCCAAAAGCTGTGAATATTGCCAGAGGAGACATTGCTGATATTTTTATAAGAAATTCATTACAAAATTATTAATAAAACTAGAATATTTCTGAAAAAAAACAATCCACCAAATCTTTGATAGCTGACACCTTCTAACAACAACAGCAACAACAATAAATTGGAAAATTCATGACCTAAACACAGCCCTAATGTCCTTAATCAACACACTTGGAGAACAGTTCATGCTCAGAGCAGTGCTGAGAGTTTTGTTTCCTTTCAGCCACTTACCTGTTTTCATGGCATGTGAGGCTGATGAGCTGGGCTTACATTTATCCACCTGCCTGGACTGCAGGGGGAATTGCTGGGCCACGTCCCTTCCTGACTGTCATCCCTGCAGCTGGCTCAGAAGCTGGGAAGTCTGAACTCTCCCACAGAGGTGTCCCACCAGGCAGGCAGCTTAACCTCTTCAAGGAAAGAGCACGTACAGCCAATGGAGGATGGATGAGGTGAGTCTGCTGCGGCAGGCGGGCACACTGCCAAGGGGCTAAGGAAGGCTCCCTTTGAAAGATGGTGTTGGACTGCTCACCCCTGTGGTGCTTGCAGCTCCATGGCTGGCACCTTTGTACAGACCAGAATGGCTCTTTTGAAGCCTCTTTCTGTCTTCTGTCTCCACTTTACTACTTGAGATGGAGTTTTGGAGATAAGTCTATGCTTCCAAAATCCCACTTTATGTATTATCATCCTTAGAACTGTTGACTTTTCTTTCTGGCTTAATTCCACTGTGAACTGAACAAGGCCACTTCTCCTGACATCACTTCTTACCCAAGCATTTTTTTTTTCTAGTGGGCAAGGAGAGAATGCAAATCCTTTGCTTTGATTGATGGGGTGTTCAAGTGGTCTCAGATTTCCTCCATGGTAATGTCCTAACTTACCTGTTGTGATTCTCTGTTAATTAAGCAATGACTTCTGCATGATTCCTCAAGTTCAGCATGATTCTTCATCCCCTGTTGAAATTACTTGGATTTTGAGGTTCCTGAATCCAAATACCCTTGAATCTACAGGTTAGGATACATCTTTTTTCTTTTTCTTTTCCTTGTTCCTTTTTTCTTTTCCTTTTCTCTTTTGTTTTTTTTTCTTTTTCTTTCTCTTTTTCTATTTTCTTTTTCCCTTTATTTTTATTCTTTTTTTTTTCCTTCTCCCCTTCCTTGCTGTCTGGGATGACAAGCTTTTGTGTTGAATAAATTCATCATCTTCCTATATCTATGACCCAGGAAATTTGGAGTTTTCATTTTCAGAAATACTTCCGAGAAGACTCAGCTCAGAAAACTGCTTTATTTCCAATCCTATTAACAGGGAATGCTTACAGAATTCCACATCTTTTCTGAGGTCCTTCATTGGGGCTCTTTTTTAATATTGAAGCTTGGAAAATTTTATGTGCTCCAGATCAGATTATACTCTGATGTTCAGAGTAATTGACAGCCTTTGGAAACTAGAAATTTAGAAGCTATTGGTCAGTGTTTCTAACAGAAGTATGCACATCTTTTCATACACATACAGTCCCTGTTAAAATGACTCCAGGGAGGTATTCTCTTCCAGGTTGCAGGTGGCTGACAGCAAGGTACTATGGTTTTGGCAACTGTTTTCTGCACAACTTTTTCTTTTTTTCCCCCCCTCTCATTTAAGAAGTATGCTATCTATACATAGCCTAGGGGCATAGCCTCTGCACTGAAATGAGTTGAATATTTCCCACTGTTTTGTTCTTCCCTGACCCCATTCCATATATGCTTTGTCCTAAGGGCAGTTGCCTTCTGGAATGTGCTCTGCTGGTGGAACCAGTCCATAAGGAAAAGGACAAGCCAGCACTCCTGAGAAAAGGGAGAGTTATATGCTTGGGTCAGGCACAAATACCTGAAAGCTGATTTAGCAGCTGCAGCACCCAAATGAGACAACTCTCATTGCAGAACAAATACTTTCTCCTACAGAGAGATACCTTTCTGTTCTCCCTCAGCTTCCAGACCTCTGCTTTCCTGTTTCTCCTTCTATTTCTCAAAAATCCTAGCATGATTTTCAGGCCATCCTCCTCACCCACTTCTCTGGAGCTCCACTCTCACTTCTTTTCTCTCCTTGTGTAGCTGCTGGCTGATCCTGTATGCAGCAAATATCTCTATACTGATGACAGAGATAGTTTGACTTCTGGACCCCTCTACTCTGTTCAATCCAGGCCTTTCTGGCTGACATATCTTGAATAATTATCAGCTCTCAGAGTGACTAGTGCAGATCTCAGCCAAGCCTTCTCCCAGACTCCTTTCTTTTTTGGGGGGAAGATTGTGCTGGTCACACCATGCTGCTGCAAGTCAGGGCTCTAGAACTGGGTGCCAAATGTAACTGCCCTTTCTTCCTGAGGCTGTTACATACAAGATATCTCAGTGTTTTCTGACCACTTACAAAAAATCTTAGTGCCAGTTCTGTGCAGGGAATGGGCAATGGCATGGACCAGGCAGGGCTGGAAGGTGCAGATTGTTCTTCAGAACTGGGGAGGCTGTGGGAGGCTGGACAAAGGAGGACCAGGGGACTGAAGCTGCTGTAATGGGAGTTCCTCAGCCTGAGGATTTCCTGGAGGTCAGCTGAGTGAGGATGGCTGCTCAGACTGCACTGATTCCTAACAGATGTTGCAAGAGCAGTTTGAACAATTATTGGACAGCCCAACTGACTCATCAGATAGTACTGCCTGGATTTTGGAAAGGTGAAAATTCAAATTCAAGCTCTCAAGCCAAGCAATGCCATTAATGACCTCAGATCTGTAACAATTAAGGGAGTAATGGCCTTTTTGTTCTGGCTTTGTGCATCATGCAATGAGGTCTTGATCCATGACTACAACTCCTAAGCAATAAAGTAATACAAATAATTAATAATAATAATGAGTTGGGTTTCATTACATGTCTTGCACTGCATAAAATCCCCTGTGAGCAGTTCCTGCCTGTGAGAATATTTAATGTCTTGCTGCAATTTGAAAATGTAGTGCAAATGACAGTGTAATAAACCAAAGAACTTCATCAACTTCTAATTGAAATTAATGAGAATTGAACTACTGCATTGTGCACAAAAGAAGAGACTTCTTCCCCAGCCTTACGAGCGCTTGGCTCCAGGGGTGGTGTGGCTCATTTTGAATTATCTTCCTTTTCTACATCAAACACTGTTTTTATTGCAGAAAACTAGTCTTATTTGAGACAGCCAGCAAATATCACATGGAGTGAAAAGCTGGACTTTTCTCTCAATTCCTGCAGAAGTGTTCTCCCTGTATATATATCAGACCTGTAAGAAATTATGTCCATCTGTATTTTGGGGGACTAGAACACGAAAATACATTCCTTGCCTGCAATACCATTTTCTACAATACTACTTCAGAAACTTATGCATAAAGCAAATCTTGATAAAAAAAGACACTGTTATTTCAAGGTCATTTTATACCTCTGTGATAGAGACATGAAGGTTGGGAACAGCATCAGGCGAAAGCGCAGTGTGTTGAGACACGCCAGCCCATTTGTCAAAAGGGCTGTGGGACCCCTTTTCCCATCCCCTGACAGCAGAAATTAAAACAGAGGTGCTTGGTACTGGTCATTGCATTTTATTACCATGCCACAACACATGATATCATCATGCCTTAATATTCTCCATACTAACATTTGGCACCAGTACAATTTCACAGAACCCTAATAATTGCAGTGGGGCACAGCTCAAGCCACTTAGCTTCAGGTAACTGAAATATTCCTTGTCTTCAAAGTTACATGTAATATCTACTTTTCTATAAAACCTGCTAAACCAATAATTATTATTTTAAATTTTTTTTCTTTACTCGTTTGCACAGCTTTGCAGAGCTTTAAGAATGTCTAATTTGCTGCAAGCTTTAGTGCAGCCGTTTACATCATTCCACATTACTATACTGCAGCTGTTTGCATTACCTCTTGTGGGTTACTCGTGAAGGGAAGAGTTGTTATGATGTATTGTACTTGCAGGCAGCAGGCATGAATCAGGAGAATTGTACTTGGAGACATATCATTAAATTTCAACAAGGAAGTTTACTGGAGAAGTCATTCTTCCTATGAGTTCACTAAAGCTGCCATTGTCTGTAAACTATTTAAAAGACCTGAATAAAGGACTACTTAAGGTCTTCAGCCGGTAAGGCTTAACGCTGTATTTTCTTGTTCATTTCTTTCTTATTCTCCTACTAATAGTTTGGTGGGTTGTTTTTTTTTTGCAGTGCCAGAAAAAAATCCTGCTCATGGACACCTACTTTCAGGATTGTTGGAGAAACAGGATATTTAAATACTAGCTTCATCTAGTACCTACAGAGAGACCTAAAGGTCTGTTGGTGGCTGCAACATAAACAGATGGTTAGCTTGTGACAAAAGCATGCCACATGAGCCTCTAAGAAGCTGAGTTCAAGTGTCAGTCTTTAGCTCAGATAATGTTGTTTTATTACTTTTCATAGCAGTTATATACACTGCTTCTAAAAATAATTATTTTTCCTATATCATCAGCCTGCTCCCTGGGTCTAATTCAAAGACTATGAAGTCAATGGAGATTATTCTAAGCAAAGATAAAAAAAATTCTCTAGAAATAGGACAGAACTTGTGATATTTTTCTCTATTTTACTTTATCCAAATGTGAAGAAATGAAAACTACAACTTCTGTTTTCTGCAAATGTGATTGGCCTTCACCTTCCAGAGACCGAGAAAGCCGAGCCCAGAGTCCACACACTCTTATCCAAAATATTTACCCTCTTGGAACTAGAAACACCTTGTCAAAATCCCATCTTTCATAATGGAATTTACTACTTCTTAGTGGAGAAGGATGCTTTCTGCAGCAGTATTATGCACTAACAAGGCATGAATCAATTTACATTTTAATCATAGGGAGCCAATACCATCAGTTGGTAAGAGTGTTTTTACTTTACCTGAGCTCACAGTCATTGGACTGATCCCAGCAGATTTGCCTTTAAGGCGATATTTGCTTTTACCATGACATCCCTTGAGTGCTCAGATGCCATAAAAATAAATAAATTCTTCTGAGCCTCTGCTAAATTCATTACCAATGAATATTCTTTCACTATATGAAATTCTAAATAAAAAAGACAGGTTTATTTTAAGCTCTTAACAGACTTGTAGTTAATTGTGTATATCAGGCAAGAGGCTTGGTTGCTAAGAAAATCTTTGGTGTGTTTCCATGGGATTTGTGTATTATTGACAGAAAAAGTACCAATTGATAGGAAGTTCATCTGTTAATTTGAATAGTGAGATTAAAAAAAAAGAATAGAACAATTTTCTGCCCAACTTTTGAGTTAATGCAAGCCTAGGCCAAAATAACATGCTCCCCATCAATTCACAGGGTAGATATTTGGCTTTAAAACTTGATTAACATTTAAAAAAATTAAATTCCCATCTCTATGTGGATGGAACATATGGACCTCTAGTTGTCAGTGGCTGCTGCATAAAAGTTCCTAGGATGAGCTCAAAGCTAAAATACATTAGTTTTTTACAGAAACACTCAGTATGCTCATTACTTCCAGAAGAAATTTCAGTTGCATTTACATTTAATGTTCTCCAGGTGCAGTTATCAGGCAGTGCTTTCTCCACAGTTTTTCCAGCTGTCCCAATTGTAATGGTCCAGGAGAGGGGGAGAAAAGATGGCCTGAGATGGGAAGAGAAGACAGAGTGGGACCTCCTTTAAAAAGCCCTGATACTGCTTGCCTCAGGAACAGACAGAGCAGGGGACATCTAGGGCTTTAGCTGAATTAAGTCTTCCTAGAGGAACAGATGCCTAGTACTGGGGCATATCCTGGAGCTCAAAATGCTGCCAGGGAAGTTCTTCCAGGTACAAGGTGGATGCAGCCAGCGGCAGAGAGAGACAGGATCTTGGCATGGACATACAGCCCCGCAACAGACCAAGGTTTAAAGACTGGCTGACCATAGAAACATACTTAGTCCACTTTGAAACTTTTTTTTTTTTGCATTTAAATATAGGCTGGAGTCACCTGACAATCAAGAATCAATCAAAGGGATTAGATCCTATTGGTACGTTCTCAGAAACTGTAATTTTAGTTGCTCTGTATTTGGCTGTGCTCCATAATCAGTACATGACCCCATAACTCATGATTTTGGAAAAGGAATGAGTCCCACAGGTCTACAGGCCAAATAAAACAGTGGCTGTATGTGGGAGGATATATTATTTAGCAGGATAGCAGGGTTCAATAAAGTAGCATGGTGGCCAAGGAGCCTATTCAGATAATAAAGTTTCCAGGCACACTGAGGACATTGATCTACAGTGCAAGTTTCAAAAAATCCTGTGGGAAGTGAATTATTCTGTGAGATGCTAATTTTATTTTTATTTCTTTAATTCACGTTGGGTTTAGGTATCATTTTTCATGCCTGGACAAGGAAAATCAACCCTCCAGCTGAAGCATACAACTATAAATGGCACATGTTGCTTAGCATTTGCCTCCTTCAGTGTTTATTTTCCTGGTGAGAGAAATCTTGATTTTTGGTTCTCTCTCATTTAAATTATTCTTTCTTATTTCAATTTAAGCACAGGAGGATTTTATAGGCTGAGGAATGTGTTCCTGCCTTTGATTACAATTGAGCTAATAAAGCAGCAAAACATTACTGGACAATGAGAGAATCCTACTGGAGGTAAGAAAATTGAGAATATAAAACTCTCTGTGATAATTCAATATTATCACTGGAGAGAAATATTCAGGGGGTTTATGGGAGATAAGCAGTCAGGTTTTTTCTGTTTTCTTTCTGCTTCTGTAATTTTACCCACTCTGTGACTTTGGGCAAGTCCTCCTAACTTCTTGGTCCCTTGGTCTTCCCTTTCTGCCTTGCTGGAATGTTGGAGGAATGGATGTAGTGCTTTATAAATACGTAACGAGCTCTGCTTTTTGCTAGGAGGCAGAATGGCCTAATATACATACATACATACAT
>VYZX01032794.1:70993-106045 GCA_013401335.1 Brachypteracias leptosomus | reverse complement strand
CGGCCCGCACTGGGCTGTAGCGGCCCCGCCGCGCTCCGGCGAACGCGCTTTGCGCCGACAGAGCGCGCCGCCTCCTCCTGCCGGCCGCACTCGGCGGTGTCCCCCGGGAGGACAGAGACCGGGGAGGGTCGGGGCCCGCCACCCGCCGCCTCGGGCCGCCTGCGGGACTTGTCGCAGCGCCGGGGCCCGCCCCGGGCCTCCCGGGCGGCGGGGGCGCCGNCTCCTCGCAGGGCTCCGGCCGGGGCCGCCGGTCTGCTGCCCCGCCCCTCCTCCCCCTCCCCCCGGGGATGTGTCCCTGCTGCAGCGACGGCTCGCCGCGGCAGGGATGGGGGGGGGCTCTGGCACTGTCGCGGGCACCGTCTCGAGCCACGGCTCCCTCGGCCACCCAGGCAGCTTCCCCTCTGCCCTGCTCGCCACCGAGGCCCGTCCAGCCTGTCCACGGCTGAAGGCTGCTCGGCTCCTTGTCCGAGGCAGCTGGTGAGGGCACGGGCGAGCTGCCACCCTCCAGGCACGGTTGTTCCAGAGGAGCCCTGCAGCCCACTGGACTGTGCTGGGACCTGGCTGCGCTTTCCCGGAGCTCTGGTGAGCCAGCCTCTCCTTGGGCACAATCTGCTACTGGAGATGTCCTGTAGGAAAACCATTCCCAAATGGTGATACCTGCCCCCCCGGGTGTCTGCCTGCTGAGCTGGCATGAGCAGGCAGCACAGGGGCTTTGGAACGTTGCTTTGAGTACGAGTCACCTATCCCAATGCTGCTGTCAGCGTGAGCCTGTCCCTTTGGGCTGTGAGGGTATCTCATTTCTGCAACGCCATGGACGGCAATGGCCATCTCCAAGGGCTGAGCTTCTCAGAGGATGCAACTGCTGCTGCTGATGCTGCTGCAGCAGCTGGACAGGCCAGCCAAGCCTTGTGCTGGGGATGCTACCACCCAGAGAAGGTGCCCGAGGGAAGACTGGGTCTGAGCAGATGCCCCACACGGCAGTGCTGCATTATGCTAGTGGACGGGGTTAACAGAAAGGACACAGACAACACAAAAGGCTCAGGCTTATTTTACTGTCTATTTTAAGATAATACAGAAATAAAATGATGGGGTGAATCAAAAATATAAACTTATTATACTTTAGTTGTAAGCAGCAGGGGGAAGAAGCTGAGTAATGCACCTGATCATTACTACACAGAAGTAAGTCCAGTGATTAAGAGAGACACAATCACCAACTGCCCTGTTGATACGTTGCCTTCACCCAGCCCCGCAGTCTCTGGGGAGCCCCAATTACAGTGAGGATCTGGAGAACCTGTCCCAGCAATGGGGAAGCCCTACACAGGGCGTCCACTCGTAGGTGAGACATCCAAAGAATTGCTGCAAGAGGGTCCAGCTTTTATACAGTTGAATAAACAACCTGCAAAACTTCAAATGTGGGACTATCTGGTATCACACTTCCTGTTGGATTCCGCCCAAAGCCTGGCCAGGGCTCAAGGGGGAATCCCCAGGAGTATCTGTCTATTCTGGTTTTGACCACATCTCTCTCAACAAGGTCAAGTGTTTGGTCCCACGGGCTTGCAGCCTCTAGATAGGGAAAGATGCACAATCTGTGTTACAACAACGCTTTAGGAGGTGGCATCTATTTCATCTACTAGTCACTGTGGCACAATAAGTGTTACAGCAAAGCTTTGTAAGTTGGCTACTAAAATAGCAAAATATAGATGAATAATATATTGCATGTGCAATCAACACTATGCATATTAGATACATTGTTTGGTTGTGAGGTTCCTCTATGGGTCAACTTTGGTTCAGGGCCTATGGTTTAGGCCCCAGCACTTCAGCAGGTGGACATGCTTTCCTCCTCTGACCCTACAAATGCTGCTGGGTTTTTGCTGTCTCCACAACCACACATATCTCTGCGGGCACAGCCCACCCAGCCCAGGTCAAGGTGAGACCTGCCTAGCTGCAGTGAGAGGCTGTTCCCTGCATAGCTGGGTACGCAGGGCAGCAGAGGGGCACCAGGTGGCACAGGCATGGGCAGGAAGTCCTCAGGACAGTGTGACATGGGCTGTAAGCACTGTCTCCCTCCAGACACCCGGAGAAGAGTTCCTGTAGCAGTCCCTGCTGCTGTTCTCTTGGGGAAAGCTGCCACTTCTCCCTGTGCCTGCCAGACCAGGGCAACAAATGGGCAGGCTCCAGAGCCTCCTGCTGCTCCTCCTGCTCCTCCTCCTCCAGCTCAGAAGGGCAGCTCCACTTAACCAGCCGCACATTAAAAACCCCCGTGTCCTGCCCATCCCTCCTTCAGGACAGTGCCTGTCCCTGCCCAGGCCTTGTTTCCACAGGTCTGTAGACTTTCTCCATTAGATGTTTAAACTGGAACATTTGGGACACCTGCCAGGGCAGCCACAGCCACAGCTCCAGGTCATGTGAGGGGACTGTGACTCCCAGCAGGGAGAGCCCTTGAAGAAGGGCTGAGGGTGCCGGGGGGAGGAGGATCCCAGGAGGGGCAGGCACCCACCATAGCCCCTTCCTCCACCCACCACAGCAGAGAGGAGATGGCGACAATGGGGCTGGTGGGTGGGAGCCTTCCCAGTGCAGCACCATATTCCCTGGAGGGAAGGCCAGGAAAAAGGAAAGGGTTCACAGCCCCACTGCCCTTGGGGTGGCTCTGTATGCTTCTGCCCATGATGTTCACCTGCTCTGTTCTCAGACCCTCCCTGGAGGCCCCACTGTCTGTGTCACACCCCAGTACATGATGCTCTCACTGTCCTCCAGCACTGAGCACCCACCCCAGCCCTGCAGGCTGCAGGGCCTCATCCTGCACCCCGGGGACAGAACAGGTTCTACCATTGCCCTCACCACCCTCTGGGGCTTCCCCCAGGGAAAGGTCAGAGTGATGCTTGGGGTCAGAGCCCATGCAGAGGCAACTGGAGCTGGCCCTGCTGTGCCCCCCCCAGCCATCACAGGCCCTGTCCTGGGTGAAACCATGTGGGACCCATCAGTTCTCCAGGCTGGTGGCCACACAGACCACCACTGAGCAGTGTCTGGTCAGACACAGGGTGACAGTGGGGACAGGCTGGGGCCACACAAGGCATAGCCACGCTAGATAGGGTATATGCTTTCCCTGCTCTGGGGTGCAAGGCCCTGCACAGAGGAGGAGCAGAAACAGCTCTACATCCTTCCTAGGTTTCTACTCAATGTACATCCTCTGCTTTGCACTTGGAAGATGCATCCAGAGTATTCGTGCACCTGCTGCCTGAGGGCACTGCAGCCAGACCCAAAACCAGCTCTCAAAGCTCAGACTCCCTGGGCAATGGGTTGGTTTGGACCTTACAGCCTTAAGGGCAGGTGAGCAGCTCTGAGGAGTGGAGGGCTGCCAGGGGCAGACATCAGCCCATAGCCCCACCTAAGCCAAAGGACAGCAAGGCAGGAGCAGGATCTAGGAGGAGCGGTTGGGAGCTGAGCCCCAGGGTGGCTGCAGAAGCAGCTCGCCCCAGCACTGCTCAGTCACACCCTCCCCATCCCACCGCAGCCGCCTCTCCCAGCACCCGGGAGGGACACGCCTGTGCACTCCAGGAGAGAGCTGGGATGCTGGTGGGGACAAAGAGCAGGTGAGAAACCTCCTGTGGTCACACTTGGGTGCTGCAGGGTGAAAGAGGATTTTAAAAAAAACCAACAAACCAGCCTGATCCAGCCATTCACCTGGCTCAGAACATCGGGGCAGTGTCTTGTGCCAGGCAGGCAGAGGGTAAGAGGGGAAACAAGGCCCTGGGGAAGTCTCAGTGGCCCAGAGGCAGCACCTGCCCCCCAGCACCCGCGGCAAAGCATCCCCAGAATCGCTGCTGTGCCCTGGCAGCTCCTCACTCCCAGGCTGGAGCAGCTGGACTGGGCAGAGGATGCCCAGCTGCCTGCAGGGCCCAGGACAAGGAGCTGCCCGCGGCTCCCGGTGCTCTGACAAGGGCCCCACTGTGTTCTCGGCCGCGGGCACCGGCACCCCTCGGCCCGGCGCTGGCTCCGGCGCTGAGCATCTGCCTTCCCTCCTCGGCCGAGACGGCAGCTGACCCTTTCAGGGCACCGGGAGCTTCCAGGCAGCTGCAGCAGGAGCCGGTGGCCGTTAGGAAAAGGAAGACTTTATCCCCTTGTCTCCCAGAGAATAGCTGCAGAGCCAACAAAGGCGGGGATGCGGGGGTGCGCTGGCAGGGGCCGGGGATGTCTGTGGCCCCAGGCGATGTTTCCCTGGAGACAGGGGCTGGTGCCTCCACACGTGTCCTGTGTTCCCAGGCGCTGACGGCTCCTGCACAAAGAGGCGCTTGAGGAGCTGGTGGCACTGCCCTGGCTCAGGAGGTCCTGCCCCACAGCCTGCGCCTGGCAGCTGAGGCGGCAGCTTCACCTCAGCCTAAGCAAGTGTGGCCCGGGGGGGGGGCAGAAGGGGAATGGCCCCGGTACCAGAGCCACGCTGGGTGAGGAGGGCACAGGGCCATCAGACCTGCAGCACCACAGCTGCCCGTGCCTCCCTTGGCAAACAATATCAAAGCCATGTGCCCCGAGATCAGGCAGGGATGCAGGCAGCAGGGGCCAGCGTGGTGGCACTGGCCACAGCCTGGCCTCCCACTGCAGCTTCTCAGCAGCTGTTTGCAGAGCCCAGGCAGCCCAGAGCCCACCCCATCACCTGGGCACGCAGCACTGGCTCCACTGGCCGCCCCGCCTCAGGCATGGCAGCCCAGCACCCAGCACTGCTTGCTGTGGGCAGCTACAGCTTCGCTGGAAGGAGACAGGTTGAGCAAGGGCTGTGGGCTCTGCACCAGTGAACACCCTGGGCTGGTACCCACCCCCCCTTCTTCCAGGCTGAACCAACACTTCTGGGGTTTTTTTTCTTGCAATCCAGCTGCCCCAACACTGGGGTCAGAGTCCTTCCCACAGACAGTGATAAGCTCTGTGGCACCGTGGTCGTGCCGTGCTTAATGGCTCAACACATCCCTTCCTGCTCAGGGGCTTTGATCAGTGTTTTCAAGTAACAACAATAGCCTTAGAACATCCCCAGCCCTGTCCCCTGCTCTCCTCTGGGGCAGGCAGGGTAGGCTCCTGATGGGACAAGGGGACGGTGACTTTACAATCTGTTCTGCTCACTGGGAGCATGTGAGGGCTGGACTGGCCCTGAGGGCCTGGATTCTGCACACACTTAAACCACAGGGCACAGCCCTTGCCAAGAACCCAGTCCCTCATTCCACTAATGTGTCCTCCAGACCTCCCAAGGAATGCTGAAGAGCTTTCTTGGAGCCTTTCCTCCAGGGCAGGCTTTGAGTAGGGTCTTCTCTGCTCCCACTGTGCAGCTACAGCTCTGCTGATGAGAAAGGGCACAGCAAGATCATCCAAGAGCTGCCCACCTGCTCTCATTCCACACAGCAGGCACTGGTCAAGTCAGGTCGCATATGATCAGGACTCTGAGACCACAAACAAATTCAGATTCTGCCAAGAGTGACTTTAAGCTGACTGGTACTCTCCGGAGTAGATCAAGATCCTCTGGAGGCTGGAGCCCAGGAATACTCTGAGCAGAGAAGTTTGCTGTGCCTTTCGGGTGAGGCAGCAGCAGGAGGCCAAGCACTCCCCACTGCATGAGAGTAGCAGCCCTGGGCAGGAGCTGACAGCCCAACACCCAGCTGATCCTTGCTGCTGGTGACTTGGAGGAGGACCCTTCAAAGACATGTAGGCAGGACCATGTGCCTCACACTGGGAGGGGACCAGTTGCACACAAGCCCAGGTGCTTGTTCCACTCTGCAAGAGAAGCTGGGTTGGTCTGAGCGAGGCGGAGGATCACCAACAGAGACCAGGGTAAGGCTGGCACTGTGGTGAGGACAGCAGCAAGGGCCATCGTGGTCCTGCTGACAGAAGCCCCTCGAGGCCATGTGCTTCAGAGTGGGAGAGGCTGAGGCAAAGTTGGCTTGGAACAGTCATCACCAGGAGACCCAAAAGTTCATGTTAAAAAAAAGTTCTTTTCCTGCCTCATTATTAAATACAAAGATGAGAAAGCTCACCAATGGAGACACATATGGTACAAAGTATGGAGGTGAGAGCTGGGGAGGAACTCCCAAAATGTAACAATGGGCACAAAGAAGGGACTTAAAGTGGTCTTGTAAAGAGAGTGGATGTTGTACAAAATGCAACTGGTGTATTTGTGGTATTTCTGCTGTAAGAAGCAGCTGGAAGCAGAGAGAAAGCTGGAGGGAGCTGAGCACAGCCCTAGGATCACCAGGCTCAACTGTAGGGGGAGGTCTCCCTGCCCAGGCTGCAGCAGGTGAGAGGTGACAGCCCTCAAAAGCTGGTTAGAGGCAAGGTAAGAACAGGCTCTGGAGAGGTGTGTGATGCAGCAAAGTGGTGCAACTGCCACCCTTGGAGATTTTAAGAGTTCAACTGGAAAAGGCCCTGAAGAACATGATACAGCTTCTGAGCACACCTTGGAGCAGGTTATTTAGACAACCTCGAGTCATTTTGTTCCTATGTGTTTTAAAGGCACTACTAAAACCTAATGTTACACACAGGTCTACTTAACAAGGTTACAAAAAAAAAAAAGAAACGGAGGCAGCTGCAGAGGACTGCCAGGAAGGTTCTGAAAATAAAAACCTTGTTTTATTGGCACTTACGTTCTGGGCTTGCTTTTCTCAGCAAAATGGAAGTTTAGAGAGGACACATCAACTGTACTGATGAAAGTAACTCTGGGGAAGAAATGTAACTCAAACCAACCACTTGGTACAAGATCCAAAAATGAAGTGCCATAAAAAAGAAGTTCAAAACTGGAAATGAGAAGTTTCCAGAGAACAGAGGAAAAAACTTGAGTAGCAGCTTCCTCACTGTGAGAAAAGGGGGAGGGGTCAAAGCAGCAGCATCTCTAAACTGTACTTCAGTGAAACCTGGTTCTTTAGAATTTCTGCTGGCCACCTCCAAATGGCAGCGATTTCTCCTTTCACCTGAACATTAAACTCAGCTTCTCACCTGAAGCACCAGGGTACCATCAAAACTAGTGTATTGTCCATTAAGTGTGAGGAAGTGGAGAAGACTGGTAGATGGTGGTGGTGGTGGGGATGCTCCAGCTGCACTGGCACTAGGATGTGCAGAGCCCAGATCCTGAATAGAAGCAGTCAGGCTCTCCATGTGATGTTACACGGACCTGGAATCCAGGTAATAAGCAAAAGTCTTCCCTCTCTCCTGTGGTGTGTAGAACTTAGGAGTTCTCCAGGACAATAAACCATTAGCACTTAAGATTTTCTGTGCAACAGATGTTTAATTTGGATTTTTTTTTGCAAAACATCTATTACACATTCAGCTGTCAAAAGAACCCCAATGGTCTGTTTCAAGTTCCTGAAGGTGGGCACCATGTGGTCACATTGTTTCTTCAAACCGCCAAGCTGTAGGAATTCAAGTTTTCTGAGCACTGAGCTCATGGACACCTTGTCCTAGCAGAGCTGAGAAGCTGGCTAGCCAGCAAACTCAAACCAAACCACCTTGGCCACAAGCTGTTTGCCAGGAGCTGTAGTGCAGCCTCTAGCTGGGAGGACGAGAGAAAGGCATTGTCCTTGCTGCTGAGCCAGGGCCAGGTGTGACTCTGCAGTGCAGGGCTCCAAAGGCTCCAAATTCCAGCATTCTAGTGAAATTACCTGCAAGAGCAAGTTGACCAAAGCAACGCAAACCTGACCAAGTGGCAACAGAACAGAGGGTCACTTTATTTTCAGCTGGTGAAAGAGCTCTGCTGCCGCTGCAATTGTACCTCAAAGACACAGCAGCAGAAGGGTGCAATTGGGTGACTGCTAGAAAAGAATCTGAACTCCAGCTTTCTCCTTGTTTTCATCACAACCCACTGTGAGTAACCTAGGAGGCCATGCTCTTCCAAAAGGCTCCTCAGCCTCTGACTGCTAGCATGGTAACAACTCCACCTGCTTATGGAGACCACGTATTCAGGAACCTCACTGCACCAGCAAGTGCAAATCCTCCACCCCCAGACCCGTAAGAACCACCAAGATTTCACCCTCTCCACTCAAGCTCACACAGAGAGTGGGGTTTGATCTCCTCCATGTAGCTCCAATTCCTGACTTAGCTTTCTCTAGGCAAAGTTCAGCAAAGTGAGTCCTGACCTCCTCTTCCGTAACTCAAGGCTTATTTTTAAGTTGCTGTTCTTGAGACAACTTGCCAGGCAGGATGTTCTGGTCCTCCAGCTTTAGCATATGAATATATCCCAGATGCAAAAAGGGTACTTGAACTCTTACCTCACTAAAAACACACAGACACCCTCCCAGCATATCAGGCACCGTTCCTATTTCTTTTAAAAATAAATATTTAAAAACAAAAGAAAGAGATTCAGAGAACTACAATGTTAAAAATTTTCCTGCCAACAGCACAAATGTCTCTTTCATGGAAAGTCACAAGAACAAGTTGTACACCAACACAACATAAATACTGTCTGGGAACCCTCTCTCCTGAGCTGCTGCCTCCATTGCATGAGTCCACATCTCCCATTGCAGCAACCAGCTCCTCTGCACTTCTCCAGGACTCGTACTGGGGCTGCTCAATCTCCTTTTGTGATCAAGTCCTCGATATATGCATCCAGTTCATCATCTGTGTTAATATCAATGTCCTGAAACCAAAGGCATAAGAAATACCAGTCAAAGGTGAGTCTTTAAGAACAATTCTTGCAAGACACGGATAAGACAGAGCTGTAGAACATCCTCTGCAACATCTGCCCTGGTTACTTTTACAGCCCAGCTTCCAGCACTCTCCAGCTGCTGACATCCCTGTGGAAGTACCACCAGCTTTCCCTGTCAGTGCCTGGCAGACAATGCCTGGAAACCAGTCAGGACTTGATGCTCAAACAAGGCACCCAAGCAGCAGGTTTTTGTGCTGATCTGCATTGGGTTATGTTGCTTTGGTTTTTGCTATTTTTTTTTTTCTTTAACACACATTTTTCTAATAGGGAGCTATTGTTTCCACCTGCCTGCAGTAGCTTTTCCATTGGGTGGTCTTAATTTTATTTAAAACAGGTTTTTTCTTTACAGTTTCTATATGTAAATATATATTTGCTATCTTAATATGAAATATTATAATATGCAATATTAATAAATATACTTCACCATATTTTTCTATATTAAGTATTATTTGTTTAAAGGCTTGCATTTCTATACTTCTAGATATATACATTCCTATATTTGCATGGGGTTCAGAATCTAGCACCACCTTTCTGCCCAGGGATGGGGCAGAAATTCCTAGCAGAACACTGGCTAAGCCCAGGGCAGTTCTCCTGCAGCCCCGTGTTTCAGAGCAGAAAACAAACAGAAGCTGTGCACTATGTACATGCCATGAAAAACCCATCTGTGAAGATTAAGGCTCAGCAGGAGCCCAGCGCCTGGGCCCCAGGCGGGCAGCGGCAGCAGCTGCGCCCTTCCCTGCTTCTGATGTCTCAGCCCAAGCGGCACCCAGCAAAGGAAGGGCTGGTGCCCAGTTCAGTGCTGGGCTAGAACATCTCAAGTGCCTGGAGGGGCCTGGATCTGGGGCAGGTTGTTGCTGGCAGGGCAGCAGCTCTGGTGTCGCACCCCTTCCTCACCCACCTCCTGCACCTTCTGCAGCAGGGCTACGATGTTGGTCCTCAGCTTCTGCAGCTTCTCCTCCGTTTCCTTCAGCCTCCTCTCTGAGCTGCGGAGGTTTTCCTCACATGCCTTGGCCCGGGCGTCAGCACGTGTCTGGTAGGAATTGCACAGGTTCTGCAGACCTACCTCATACTGTTTGAAATATTCTTTCTGTGCAAGACAAACCACAACAGATGATGTGTTAAGGAGAAGCGCCGAGCACCAAGAAAACCCCAGCACCTGCAAGTTGCACAAGAGTCCAGCTACCGGCACCGGTGACTGAGCAGTCGCAGCCCAACACCGTGTCCCTGTTGCCCTGCCCACTTTGATATTACTGATTTGCCTGCTGCAGGCTGCACGAAAGTCACAGGGGTTTGCACATTCCTCAAATACCAGAACTGCAACAAAAGCTGCCCAGATTCAGATGAAGGATGCAGCTTGTTTGGAAAAGCCTAAACCCAGAGTTATGCTGTGGAGCAACCTGACAGCATCTGTAGGCAGCGAGCTCCCCCAGCACAGCCCACCCGGGCAGCACAGCCTGTCAGTGCAGGGCAGGTACAGCTGCACTTGCAGGGAGCTCCAGACAAGACCAACATGCCCTGCAGAAGCAGAAGGACCAGGAACTCAAGCAGACACTGAATGAACAGAGAGAAAAGAGGAAGAGGTAAGAGAGCCTGCCAATATGCAGTGCAAGTGAGGGAGTAGGGCACTTCGAAGACTACCAAATAAGCAGTGGCTTTTGTCATCTGGTCATCTGTAGGTGGCTTTTTGTCACCTACAGATGCCTCCTAGAAAGGTCTCCCTTTCTGCTATGTCAGAGAAGCCAGTACCATTTCTCTGCTTTCCAGCCTGTATTGAACCCTCCAGTACCAGCAGACAGATACTGGTGCAGGCTCAGCCCCATCTGGTCCTTGCTCAAATAAACAGAGGCCACACCAGCAGCCATGAGATGTAGAGCTGGCGCCCAGGAGAAGTGTGAGGAGGGTTGGCTTCAGTGTTCTCTCCCATTTTTAAGATCACCTCCACATCACTAGACTGATAAGGCTGGGGACAAAACAAACAGGAATGCCTATGTCCTATTTCTACAGACCTCTAATCTGTCCTCTCCTTTTGAAAAGCTTAACAGCAATGGACAAGAAGCTGGGATAGCAGCAGCCACAGCTTTCCCACACATGTATGGTAATAAAAACATCCCCAGAAAACAACTGTCAAAAGACCCAAGGCATGTTTCAGAGGTTCTCATTCTTTTTCTCAGCTATGTTGGTCTGCTAAGGATCCAAATAACCTTTTGAAGAGCGTGATCTTGCATCAACAGGATGCACGCTTGCCATGAGAATGAAACGTGTGGGGAAAAAACCCAAACTTACTCTTCTAGAAATACTGAACTCACCAAGGGAAATGCCAACAACCCTTCTGAACTCATGGAACTCAGCTCCTTCTTCGAGATGGGAAAATTCGGAGGTAAGAAATACCTCAAACAATTTCTAAGCCGGAAAGAAAAACACAAAGCCAGGATTGGGAGTTTAAAAGGCTAAAGCAGTCAGACTGCAACAGCTCTGGAGAACTGCAGGGAACCCACCGAAGGATCTGGACTAGTAGGTCCACTGTTTCGTGGCTGCTGCTGGGCCCAGTGGTGTCTGGCTCAATTCTGACACAGTCTGAGGTAGAAGGTTCCGCCACAACCACCTCCTCTTCCTGCTGCGTATCTGGAGCCTGGTATTCAGGGGAGGGAGGTTTCATCAACCTCACATCCTCACTGCCCTTCTCTACCCTGAAAAAAAGTATTAAGGGAAAGTCAGATGTCTCTTTCTCCACCAGCAATACCTGAAACACTAACATCTTGTCCTGGTTTGAGTTAGAACCAAATCAATTCTATTCAGTGATTTAATTTTTCATCTGAGTCTCTGCTAACTAACTGCATTGTCTGAAGCTCACAGCAGGTTTTGCAGACCAGTGTCTGCTCCTGGCAGTGATAATGCTCCATGTTTAGTGTCACACACAAGGATTGGGGTGCAGACCAAGGTCACTGCTCACTCTTGTGTACCACATTGGGGGGGTGCAGAAAGTGAAAAGTCACACCTGCAGAGAGGACAGGGGACCCTAAACTGACCAACGAGGGATTCCATCCCATATACATCATGTTCAGTATAAAGCTGAGGGATCACGATGGTTCTCAAGACTCCTCTTCCTCCAGGATCCTTATGCTTGGATGCTCTTTCCTTCGGGAACCTTAGGCCTTCCTTTTTCCTTTGGTGGGCCCTTATCCCTCCCCTTTGGTCTTCTGCCTTCTCGGCCCTGCCTTTGATCCCGATTTGTGTGCTCCTGAACCCAGCTCCTGAATCTGGTTCCCATCAGCTGCTNGGAAGAAGGGTTGACAGAGAGCGTTTGTTGTAGGTGGATTGACCCTAAACCTCAACACATCTTCATCAGAACCTGTACCCAGCTGTCGCTCTGAGACCTCTCGATCACAGGAACCTCCCACCGAGCAGTGGGCAAATTGTACAACGTCTGTCCCTTCACTCCTTACGAAGCAGCCGGACAGTCCTGAGCACGCACGTGCTCCCTGACATGACAGCAACACATGGGACTAAAATGTGCTCCTCCTCCTGAAAGCAAAACAAGCCTCCAAAATCCAGTAGCTAGAGGTAGTTACCAGCGATCTCTTGGCGTGGTGTCTGTAGGAACATAATCAAACTTCACCTTCCAGCGCACCGTATGCTTGCCCATTTCCACAGCTGTGACACGGCCTGTGAACCACTCCTTGTTCACACGCACCTCCACGTGCAGCCCTTTATCTGCAAGGAGAACAGAAAAGAGGTTTGCAATGTTCAGATGCTGGAGGGCACATTCTGCATGGGCTCTAGAGGAGAAAGCCACCCTCAGCAGGGAGCAAACTAAACATGTGACAACTCCTTCAGATGGTATGTAAGCCATAAAAGCATTGCTGTCACGCAGTTCAACTACTGAGAAACATTCAGGTGCAAGGAAACTAGATGGTATTTTTAGACAGAAGGTTTCTTCTGTACTCTGGGCTGTCTGACATGGGCTTTCTAAGCTCATGTTGGCCACTAGGACAATTTACTCTGTGTTCCTAGTGGGTCATTTTCCAGACAGCTCTTCAGGAACAAGCTGAAAAAATGCCCTGCTCTGGCAGAAAGTGCGACACCATCCTGGCTATCACCTCTCCTGGGGTCTCTTGGCCCCTCCTGCCTCACAGCAATGCAGCAGGTCTACAGGCATTGCCCAGCTAAGGCAGCCCCACAGTCCATTCCAATAGGTAGGGTGAGCACACCATCCATCTGCTTCATGCAGCCCAGCACCACAGCCACTAACATCAGGCAGCCCTCAGATCACAGATATTCCCACGCCACAACTGCCTCTTGTCTCATCAAGAGGTTCCTGGCCAAAATGTTTCATGCAAGTTAGAGTAATTTCAGGGGTTGGGACACAAATTTACACTAATTCTTATTTTAAAAAGCTCATTAATGGAATCACACGTTTAACCAGTGAGTCTAGTTCTGCAACAGTTCTTTTCCACTGTGTGAGATACTGGAGGCACTTCAAGGGCTCATTTCTCACCTTTCTGAGCTTTCTTCAGTTCTGCCAGCTCCTCTTCCCCAGCGCTGTCTGTGAGCTGTGAGCAGAGAGAGCTCGGGTTAGCTGCCTCCCACCAAGATTATAAACACTGACAAATCCCTGCTGCTGGGGAAACCAGTGTGCTCTCACCTCTACCACCACCTCATTGGAATCCTTCTCTTCTTTCACTGCCACAAATTTGCCCCGTTTTGTCCTCTCTTTCTTGTGTTCTACCTCCTCCTCTGACCCATCCTCTATGGCGTTCAAGGTCCTCTTCCGAGTGGTGGAAGCCTGTAGGAAGCAAATAAGCTCTAGCTCTAATTCCAGCATTCTACCAACCAAAACCTTCCTTCAGCCAAGTCAAAAAAAATCAAAAAAGCTCAGCATCCAGTATTTCATTTGAGAGTTAATCAGCTCTTCCAGAAAGTTTTACCAGGTGCTATGTGATCATGCAAATGCTCACCCTGCCAATCCACATTCTTTTTTTTCCTGGGGCAATAGTCTGGTCTAACAGGAAAGAGATGAACAAGTCTTCACAAGGGGTGTAGAAAGGAACCCAAACCCAAGAGTAAAGTCCTGCACAGAGACTATGGTGCAAATCCCACACGACAGGCTATGCAGAAGAGTAGGCAAGGAGCTGACAGTCTCCATCCCATCGAGTCTCACCTGTGGGTATCTGACAGTGGCAGATTTCTTCAGTGCTGGCACCTTGGCAGCTTTTACACTGGATGCCTCACGTGAGCTTTTGGAGTTCTGCAGGACAGTAGAGGGTGGCTTTGTTGTTGTACCTGCTTTGGCAAGAGTTTTTAAAGCACTGTTACACTTTCCAGCTGTCCCAGCATGCTGGTGTATCCTGGATGTGCTGGCCTCCTCCTTGGAGAGCATGTTTGCGAGTTTGGGAGTGCTGATATTTGGCCAGGCTGAAGAGCTCTTTTTCAGCTGACTGATGGACCTGGGAAGAGGCGTGGGAGGTGGTGGCCTGCTGGGCGCGTTCTTGATTACATCAGGTAGAGGAGGAGATCGCGGGCGCTTAGGTCGAGTCTGTGACTGGGTGTTCTGAAACAAGGGAGGGTACAGAGAGAGGACGGAACAGTGGGTGCTGCTTTCCAGAGAAGCTCAGGACAGCACAGGAGCACAAAGCCCACGGTGATACCCCACTCACCTCCCCTGCAGGCCGGGTGCTCACTTCAAGAGGCAGCTTCTTTAAGTCAGCTTGAGATCGAATTGGAGTGGTTTTCTATTCAAAATGAAATAAAATCAGAAAGGCCATCTTTAAAAGCTGTCAGGGCCCACCTGAACCCAGCCCAGCAAAGAGGTTTCTAGTTTAACACAATTATAAGGAGGTGTGTTTTGTGTCCTTCAAGAGACATCCCTGCACCTGAACACCAGCAGTCACTCCCATTTCCTAGCAGAAAATGAAATGCAAGCTGAGATACTTGTTTTCTGTTGTTAAAACAACCTTTACCCCATGAAGAAGCACCAGTGGCTTTAGAGGCTGAGACAGACGTCACTCAGCATCAGCCATTTGCACTGGGAGGTCCCTCAAACCTGCTGTGCTTAGCTGGAGGCCTTCACCTGCAGAGCTTCCAGCCTTTCCTGCTGCTGGCGGATTTTCTCTGTCAGTTGCTTCTGCTTTTCCTCCTGTGATTTCAAGTCTTTCTTCAGAGTCCCCAGTGGTACCTTCTGCTTCTGCTCTGCAGCTTCACATCTAGCATGAAGGAATGCAAGAGAACCTCAACAACACAGCAGAACCTGAACTCACTCACACAAGCACTGTCCCCACATCCCATCCCATAAACCCTAAACCCACTGTGGGTTCAGCCCTAAACCCACTTCCCTTTCCGCAGCAGCCACAATCTCAAAACCAGTGGGTTTCTCCTTGGGAAGCGCATACACGACTGAAGGATCAAAACCACAGTTGTTAAAAACCAAGCCATTTACACTGGGACTCACCAAATCAGAAGCCAGGAACTAAACAAAGCTGAGGAACAGCTCTGCCTGGTGTTCTACACTGCTTCTCTACTCTGGGCTTCTACAACAATTTTCCTTCCTATCAACTTTGTATCAATTCCTAGTTTTACAGACATCCTTTTCATTTAGAAAGGAAAGCTTATTACCAGTAACCTGTGATTAAGACACTGTTCACATGAATCTTCCAACAGCACATGCACTTAAGCCTGGCCCCAAGGCTACCAAGCTTTCCTTTGCAATGTCCCTTAAGTATTTGTTTTTCCCATCCAGCCCAGCTTATGACCTACAAAGCAGTGGTGAACTTTTCTACTCTCTCAGGTCCTCCCAGATGCAGAATCCTGGAAGAGTCCTTGAGAGAGGAGAAAAATGCAGGTAGGAAATACATGGAAGAGAAGTGGCATCACCTTCAAACTTTGACTGTGCAGCTGGCCATCAGGAGCACTGCCAGAGGAAGAGGAGGGTCTGAGGGGTTCCCAGGCTCATCTCCTGTCAGAGAACTGAGTCATGGACAGACACACCAGGATCAGCCCCCTCAGGACAAAGTCACACAGGGATGATGTGTGACAAGAAAGCAGCAGTGTCAAGACAACTCTTGCACAATGCAGAGATCCAGGACTCGCACACTGCCCTGGAGGCAAGCCTGAGTCCTGCAGATAAAGGAAGGGCCCTGCTCTCATTGTGGATCACACAGAGTTCCAAGAGGCTGCTGAGAGATGGCTTTATCAACTCGCCACACCAGGGCATAAACACAGGGAGCAGCAGCAGAGAGGTCAGCGCTGGTGTTCCTCATCGGTGCCAAACGGAAGAAGCCAGAAAATCAGTACTTTACACTTCCCAAATATCAACATCAACACTTCCTGGTAGTCTTTTCAGCTACAGATGTTAAATTTTTTATTTCAATTAGAAGCTGCCACCTAGATACATTCCCTTTGTCCATAAGCACCGGGCCAAGGCACCTGAATCACAGCTGAGCAGCCTCCCTGGTTCCACAACAAGGACCAGAGTCAGCTTCCAGCAGTGTCTCTCTCCAGAGAAGCAGCAGCCTGGAGCAATCATTTTCCTCATTCAAATATATGACTAGATTCTACCTACGTTTTCTAACAGAAACACCCTGCTGGGAAATGAATCAACGTGTTGCTCCCTAGGTGTGCAAAACACCCTTGCTGAGCTCACTGCCACTCAGAGTGTTGCTGCAGCTCCTGCTCCTAATGGGCTGGACCTACAGAAACAATGAAGGCAACTGCAAAGACCGCCCTGAACACTCCCAGCCTGCACTTAGGACTATTCTTCATCTGCTGTCTATGCTACCTATGTTAAAGTTAACATAGAATGGTTTGGGTTGGAAGAGACCTTAAAGATCATCCAGTTCCAACACCCCTGCCATGGGAGGGTCACCTCCCACTAGACCAGGTTGCTCAAGGCCCCAACCAACCTGGCCTTGAACACCTCCAGTGTTGGGGCATCTACAACTTCCCTGGGCAACCTGTGCCAGTGTCTCACCATCCTCAGAGTGGAAAACTTCTTTCTTACAACTAATCTAAATCTCCTCTCTTCCAGTTTGAAGCCATCACTCCTCATCCTATCACTACAAGCCCTTAACATTCATAACCTAAGGCTACAATCATATTTCCAGTGGCAGTGACCATAAAGGAACTTAATTTCACCAACTCACTCACTGAGGTTGGAGGGGCCTCTGGAGGTTATCTGGTCCAACCCTCTGCTCAAGCAGGGCCACCCAGAGCTGGCTGCCCAGGACCATGGCCTGGAGTATCTCCAAGAATGGAGACTGCACAACCTCCCCAGGCAACCTGTGCCAATGTTTGGCCACCCTCACAGGGAAAAAGCGTTTCCTGATGTTCACAGGGAACTTTGTGTGTTCCGGTTTGTGCCCATTGCCTCTGGTCCTGCCACATGGCACCAGTGAGATGAGCCAGGGCCTGTCCTCTTTGCAGACTGCCTTCAGATATTTCTAGACGCTAATGAGTTCCTCTTGAGCCTCCTCTGCTCCAGGCTGAACAGCACATATTGATGCCTGGGGTTGTTCCTCCTCAGGGGCAGGACTTTGCACTTCTGGTTGAACCTCATGAGGTTCCTGTTGGCCCATTTCTGGGGCCTGGATGGAAGCCCAACCCCGTAGCCTACCAGCCACTCCCCATTTGGTATCACCTATGGAGGTGCTGAGGGTACACTCTGCAATTTGTGTGTCGCACCAATGCACCAACTCGTCCGCTCCAAATACCAACCTTAAAGGCACAGAATTACTGCCTATCCCTCCAACAGTTCTTACAGAACTGATGACCAGAAGAAAAATGAAATCATGTGCAGATACAGCATGCTGCAAAAAAGTCCCTACATTAAGTATTTCTCACCTGTCTTGCTCAGGATCGGGGTTCATTGAGCACACCCAGCTGTCAGGGTAGTTCTTCTCCACTGAGCTCAGCTGGAATGGGAGCGTCCTCCACTTCAGACACACATCTGTCAGACAAACACTTTGCAAGTCAGAAATATGCAGCCTGAGCCACAACATCGTTTTTTTCCACAGCACTTCTCAAGCCTATTTCACACCAATTTCCAATGACAGTAAAACAACGGCCAAAAAAAAAAAGAGCGAGACAGCCACAGGATATACTGAGTCAATTCCTGCTTTGCACTCACAAAATTCTTGGAGGAAGACCTCAGTTCTTGCACAAGGCATCCATGGCATGAACTAGAGGACCTCACACTCACTGCTGCAATGACAGCACATACAAAGTGAACCAGCAGTCAGTCCTGAAATCACTGCTCACCTCAGCAGTGAGGTTCTCTCTTCATGATATCAACATGAAACAAGCCAGAGATTTAACCACTAAAAAAAAAACATTAAATAATTATAATAATCTAATAAATTTTAGATGAACCAGGAAGACAGGTTTGGCTTGCAGAGCATTCCTGGCATACAAGAAAATCAACAGCTTAAAGAAATCAAGCTTTGCCAAGAAAATGCAAACATTCTAAAATGAGACTCTAAAAGGACGTCAACAGCAGAGGACAAAAAAGACAGGAAAACCCCTCCTCTTGGGGAGGAACTTGGGAAGGACTGAGAAAATCATCAAGGCAGGAGAGCTTAACAAAATAATTCCACAAGACTGGCCTCACATTCCTGACTACATCCTCATCCCCAAGTCCTGCAGGGAAAATGAGGTCAAGGGAGTTTGGTGTCCCTCTATTGAGAGACAAAGAGATTATGTTGAGATCTCCCTTACCCCAGCAAGGGCCCAGCCAGAGCTGTTTAGAGGTGCACAGAAGAGAGTTTGCATTAAATCTGAAGGCTGACTGTAAATGGTTCTCTTCTGTGCTCACACATAGCACTGATGAGCATCATCAGAATACAAATTCTTGACTACTTTCTGTTGCCTATAGGAAAGTTTCAGATCTTATTCTACTATTGGGATGGGTGGCTTTGGCCAGTTCCAGTTCACATGACATTTCTAAGCCCATTCTCAAGACTGCTACTGGCCACACCTGCCCTGTTCTGTAAGGGCACCTGAAGAACATCCCGGTCAGCAAACTGGGCTGGAAAGGAACCTTATGCCAAGACATCCACGTGCACCATCAAGTGCAGACAAAGGCAACTCACAGAAGGAGACAAGTCCTAGAAGGGGAGAATGATGGCGACACTCATCTCTAATCTCCTACTCTTTTAGCTGCTCCCCAACTGCAGTCAGGAGTCCCTCTCCCACCCCCCGGAGGACTAGCCTGGCTGGACATACCGCACTGAATCGTGGTGGGGATCTCCATGGCTCTCCGGCGTTTGAAGCACAGTTCACTAGATGGAGGCTGGTTCCAGTTTGCTGACAAATAACCAAATTCATCCCAGAACTTGACGATGCCTCTCTCAGCTGGAAAAGAAGCAAGCCCCCGCTCAGTATGGAGCCATTCCCACAAGAACCACCAGCTGCACTCTTGGCTGCCCTCCCCCTTAACTGCCTTCCACCCACCAAGGCTTCCCCTTCCAGCCCCCAGTAACTGGGAGCTTCATTACCTATACCAATGTCCTTCCAATACTGAGCCAAATGCTCTCCCATGGCCTTCAGCAAGTGTCGATACTCTTTGGCATCAGCGAAGTCTTGTTTATTATGGGTTGGCTCCAGAACCAAATAGGGCACATCCACTACACCTACCACTCCACCACATGCCCTGGAAGAGGGGCAGTCACAGACATCATTGAACTACCAAAGAATATTGAAAACAGCAGGTTATACACGCATTCCATCACCCACCCATTCCTGCCCCAGTACTACTTTAAATTTACTAGCTTTCTAAATCAGACTCCAGCCAGCATGCAAAAAGTAAGGTGAGCTCAAATATCTGTATTTGCCTTCCAGACCCATTCTCCCTGTCCCTAGAACGAGGTGGTGTTGCTGCCAGGATTTGTCAGCCCCAAATGCCAGCACGGAACACAAAAGTCTCCTACTGCTGCAGGTATGACCAAAATCTGTGCAGAGAACTGTCAAGAAACAAGGGAAATATTGGGCATTATTAAATACAATTTATTTGTAAGAATCCAAATTAATGGCTGACAAAGCCAGTAAGCCTCAGGCTTGTGAAGAATGATTAAAACAGAACAAGGTCATTCCATAGCCAAGTTCTCTGTAGGAATCACAGAACCACTATGGTTGGAAAAGACCTTTAAGATCAAGTCCCATTGTTATCTAACTCTACCAGGCCCACCTCTAAACCATGTCCCTACGCAGGAACATGACAGGTTCAAGCAAAAAGATTGCTGAGAAATCTGCAGGAACTCACATGCCACTCTCCAGCTGCGGGCCCACCTTCTCGTACATCTTTATCAACCGGCTGCAGTTATAAATGAACATGCCATCCAGCTCACGCTGCTCAATATTCACACCAAAGATGAAATTCAGCTCTTTGGGTTCCTTCAGTGCCCTGGAAGAGAATGAAACGGCCTCAGAGATGTTGAAAATAACATTAATTATTTGCCATCGTTAGACAGAGGGTATGGAAACCCAGCACCTTCAGGCTTTGCAGATTTAGAAGCAGGAGGCCTGCAGGCTGCTACTGCTGAAACACAGAACATTGGTGGAATGGACATTACAACTGAACATGAGCTAAAGGCAATGCAGACACCAGTTTAGGCTGGGCAGTATCTGCTCAGGTAATTTAATCATTCACTTGGATATGTTTTCTCCTTCAGGAATGGACTCTGGTTTTTATTTTGAATCTGCTTGTTCAAAGAAATTCCAGTTAACTGGCTTGATGACAGCACTGTGGGTACAGACTGGTCCTCAACAAATGCTATTTTGGTTGGTATTTTCCAGGTGTAGATCTCTGTGCTAGATAGAGCACAGAAATTAAGATTTTGATACAAAAACAAAATCTCGATATTCAGATTCTGGGAAAGTTCTCGCAATCACATGTTTTACAATCCTATTACTCCAAGTTTGAAAGCTGAAAATACAACAGGGAGCCCAAGCAGAGGTTTTTTTTTCTGGAGATGGCAGGACAGCAATTTGCATGACTTCTGCTTTATCTATGCAGCAGGTGACTTCAACAGAAGCTGGCCTCAAGTGTTTGCAAACACATACGGATTTCTGAATCAGAATCTCTGATGATCAGGAATCGTGTCTCCTGGGATGCAGAAAGGCTCCAGAGATTTAGATCTCTGCATTATAAATCAAGCAGAATGCCCACGTCTCACAAACAGAACTAGTGCTCTTTAACAGACTAAATTAAGTAGGTTCCACAGCTTCCACGGAATACATGCTGAGGATTTTTCATAACAAGGATCCTCAGTTCCAGGCTGAAGTTCTCATCAAATTTGAGGTCCAGACTTGGAACTATTGCCAGGCACAGTCTACACCAGTGTCCTAACCACCCCTCTCATTTCTGACCTCCCTTATTTTAACTCCCACATCAAATTCTTAACACTTACGTGCTTTATCCCAACTAGGAATCTGACTTCTCTTAAAGCGATTAGCTGAAGATAGCGAAATTCTTTTCATACACAAGGTTTCCTATTATACACATTTTTCAGGAATGTCTTCTGGATAAAGTATGAGATTCTGGAAAAGCCAGATCCTCTGCACTGTCTGGTGGCTGGTGACAAATGCAGGGATACAGGGAAAGTCACACACCTGCCCAAAGCCCCACAGCACATGTGGCCAAGACTCTCAGGCCTCGGGATAAAGGTCCTTTCCTCTGCTGCTGGTCGGCTGTCACATACATCTATTCTCATCCTCATCATATAGTTGAAATCTGACCAGCAATAACTTATCTACAATTGGGGTGTTCTGTCAAACCACCTGGTTTACATTTTATGGCCCACAAACCTTAGATTCAAACAGAAAGAACTGCTTAAGAAAACCCAGAATCTCTCATTTTCAACTAATGACATAGAGAAGTTTATTTTCAAATAAACCCGTATCGTCCAAGTTCTTTGCTTGCAAAAGGAAAAAAGGATTTTGCTCATTGGCAGGAAGGCCAGAAGACCTTCACAAAACTTCACTTTGTGCACTAATGTCATCAAAGCCAAGAATTAAAGACAAGCTGTACATGGAAGCTGAAGAAAACAGCTTCTCTCAAGAGTTTCTGCATTCTTCAGGTCACAGCTCTAGTGCTTCCAGATTAAAACTGTATTTGTTTATTTATAGCTTCTCAAGATGCATTAGACTTATCTCTGGCAACAAGTCTGGGAGAGTTCTGACCTGAGCAGCCATGTAAACCAGCATGCAAATCAACCAGGTGGGAACGCAGACTTGGTATACACAAATCCTTAACGTTCTCAGGCTCAGTATTTGTTTCTGGTTATAACTTCATTTGTGAAATGCATATGACAAATTTGCAAAAAACCTGTCTACAAAGAGTGAAATATTTCTGTGGACACATCGACAGCAAAGGCAACTGCAATCAGAGCTAAGTTAGAATATCTGGGGCTTCACAGCACTGACAATAACACATCTCAGCAAGGTTTTAGAAAACATCTCCACAACTCTAAAAGCCTTTTCAATGTAATTTGTTCACATTTATTTGCCTTCCTGAATCTTAACCTGCAGACAAAAAAGCAAAAGAGTAAAAAGAGCTGATATAAAAAGCAGGTAAACACCTACAGAAATCAGCCAAACCCAAAGATATCTTTCAGCATGTAGAACCCCAGACTGGTTTGGGCTGGGAGGTACCTTTCATATACTCAAACCCCCCTGCAGACAGCAGGGACATCTGTGATTAGAGCAGGTTGCTCAGAGCCCCAGCCAACCTCACCTGGAACATTTCCAGGGATGAGGCAGAGACCACCTCTCTGGGCAGCCTGTTAAATAAAAGTGGAAGAGCAGAAGCAACAGAACAGCAAACCCCATCCCCTTGTTTAACAGCCAGGACATACAGGATGCCCACAGATATTAAGCTTTGAGCTGAACTGCTCTTTCTACCACACAAGACAAGTAGGAAAGACACACAGAGTGAACAGCCTGAGAAAACCAGAGCTCTGAGCCCCCTTGCACTCACCGCTGCTTCGCATCCTTGATCCTTCTCTTGATGTCAGCCTCTTGGCGCATGGTTACGGCCGAGTTCTGCACTTGCCGCAGCATCATCTGCAAACAGGCACCACACAGTAAAAGTGCTGCTATGGAACTCATTAGATTCACTCACTCCTACAATTTTTTCCCCCTTTCAAGAAAATCTCAGAAATGTTTTAGATGTGAAGAATTCAGGAACGGTGGAGGGTGACAATCACTTAGGGAGCACTTGCTACTGGGTTGGTTTGTTCAAAGCAGCTACACAGTTGCTTGGAAGAAAATGTCTAAAAGTAACTACATGTCTCAGGTAATGGAAACCAGAGGGTTTCACAAGGCACAAGAAAACAGCCAGCATACTTGGATAGTGCTGTTTCCATTAGATGCCAATAGGAAGTACAGTTATTTTAAGCTGCTGTCACTTGCTGACCCACCTGGCGTCCCTGCAAGCTCTCCTCCCACCCAGCAGCAGGTGGGGCTCAGCCTTGCCCTCATCAAGAATACAGCCCCATGGGGAGGGAGCAAACAGCCCCTCTCCAAAAGCCCCTGCCCAAATGCTTTGGAGCCAGCTATGCAGATGGGGAGAGGGAACAGCTGAAAAGTGCCCGATTTTACTTTCGTTCAAACACTTCACATGTTCCCCGGCCTCTTCTGCAGGGGCTGAGTTCAAACAGCACCTGTGGGCTGGGGGCTGCCCTCCCACTCAGGATATACTGGCCAGTGTGGGCAGGGGAATGTCAGCATGCTTCCCACTTGGGCTGGAAACCACATGTAGAGGTTGAAGTACGTTCAGTGGTGGCGAGACCACAGAGCTGCCTGAATGCTGCTGGCTACGCATTGCCCACTGAAGTCACCACCTGCTTAACCCACACACCAGGTCCTTCCACTGGGTGCTGACCAGCCAGTGCTGCTCCAAAGCCAGGGCTGCTTCAAGCTCTGAACCGCCCCCCCCAGTGCTGGCCAAAGCACAAGGCTCACCCTGGACTCCCGTGTGAGATCCCCTCCGAGGCGCAGCTCAAGAGCACGGGCTTTACTCTCTGCCTCATGAGCCTTCTCTTCCGCTGAAACACAGGGAAAAGGATGATGTCAACCATTCAGTACAGAGAGCATCTCGTGAGGCATTCACCTGAGGAAACTGATTTCCAGAGAGCCTTTGCTGGACTGACACGTACAAGAACACAAAGGTAACACAAAAAGGTACAAAATAAATCCTTACATAGGAGAAGGCACCACAGACATGCCACCTTAACCTTGCTGAGAGGTCACGGTCAGCACCAGCACAATCGCAGTGCTGCACTCTGCCAAAGCATGGTTAAAGGAAGGCCCCGTGGTGAAGTCAGTGAGGAAATGGGAAGAGTAGGGAAGCAAGTGGCCCTGCCTGGAGATGTGAAGGCAGAGAAGGACTCTCACAAAACAAAGACTGAGCTCAGGCTGGAAAAGGAGTCTCAAAGAGGTCTTTTCCTTGCAGAGATACTCTCAGAAATGCTTTTAAGTTTGATAATTGCTAAATTTTGCCTGGAAAAAGATGAATCTGTGCTACACACAAAACAGGACATGGTGTGCTGAGAACCTACCACTACATCTGATGTTTGACCACACAAACTTTACCACTTAAAAGAAACTCTCCTTTTCTTCCCCGGGCTGCAAACAAGCAATGGGCACACATCACCTTCATACCACTTAGGATTCATTCAATAAATTTCATTTTCAGCGAGGAGATCCCTTCCTAAAACTGAGACACAAGGTGCTTTGGCAAATTAGCACCAAGTTCCTTGCATCTGCATGCTCTCCATCCAAAAGCACATTGGCTACAACCCTCTCACATTCCCTTTCAGGTCAGAAGTCTGTTCTGGTCACAGCTGTACAAGAATAATCCTCCCCTGTCCCACAGGCTATGAGGTCCCTGGGGATAAACACGGACCAGGAAGTAATGCCCTGCTTGGCCAGGGGAACTCGGAGCTACAGCTGCCACCTGCAGGCCCCCAACGCAGGCATGTGCGCTGAACTGACCTTGCCACACTGCTCCCCATGCTTGCTTCCAAGTGCAGAGGTTTCTTGAAGAGGATGCAGCGACACTACAGTCTTCATGAGCTGCAGGGATTTCTAATGGTACGAATGAAGTGCGAACAGAAACGTGCAAGAATGTTCATGTGCAAGATGGCCAGAAGAAAGCACTGGTTAAAAGAGTGGTGTGTGCTGACAGGCACAGACAGGATTTGGTGATCCTGAAGATCTGCATCAGAATGACTCTATGATTCCATGATTTGTGCCACTATCTGTAATATTCGAGAAGCTGTGGCAGAACAGTGAAGTTCCCAACAACTGGAAAAGGGGAAACATAACCTCAATTTTAAAAGGAAGACTCGGGAAACCACAGGCCAGTCAGCGTCACCTCTGTGCCCGGCAAGATCACAGAACAGATCCTCCTGGAAACTATGCCAGGGCACATGGAAAATGAGGTGACTGGTGACAGTCAATGTGGCTTCAATGAGAGCAAATCATGCACGACAAATTTGGTGGTCTTCTACAACAGGTTTACAGCATTGGTGGATAAGGAAAGAGCAACTGACATCATCTACCTGGACTTGTGCAAAGCATTTGACATTTTGATGTCTGCATGGCCTTCCTGGAGATGACATGGATTTGACGGATGGACTACCTGGTGAATAAGGAATTAGCTGGATGGTTGCAATCAGAATTGTGGTCAACAGCTCAATGTCTGAGTGGAGACCAGTGATGAGTGGCACTCCCCAGGGCTCGGTACTGGGACCAGTGCAGTTTAATATCTTTGTTGGTGACATAAACAGTGGGATTGAGTGCACCCTCAGAAAGTTTTCCAACAACACCAAGCTGTGTGGTGTGGTTGACAATGCTGGAGGGAAGGGATCCATCCAGAGGGACCTGGACAGGCTTGAGAGGTGGGCCCATGCCAACCACATGAAGTCAACAAGGGCAAGTGCAAGGTCCTGCACCTGGGTTGGGAACATCCCAAGCACAAATACAGGCTGGGGTGAGAATGGATTGAAAGCAGCCCTGAAACAAAGCACTTGGAGGTGTTGGTTGACAAGAAGCTCAACATGACCTAGCAATGTGCACTTGCAGCCCGGAAAGCCCCAACCGTATCCTAGGCTGCAAAAGTAGCATGACCAGCAGGTCACAGACCACAGTAGATGTGGCGCATCAGGACATGGTCTAGGGGTCAGGGAGATGTTGGGATGAAGGTTGGACTTGATGATCCTAGACTTCTTTTCCAACCTAAATGATTCTATGAATGCAGCGGTGACCTGTAGGGGGCACAGGCCAAACCTGCTTCACTAACACAATGGCAACTGAGAAGGCAGATCTGGCAGGGAACAGTTCGGTGACAGGTCTGAGGCCTTGACAGGCAGATCCACATGCCTGAGGAGCATTCAGCAGCTGGAATCCACGTGCATGTCCTCCCAGAACAGCCAGCACAGCACCAAGCCTGGGGACACTGAAATTCTCTGGACTGACACCCAGTGCAGAATGCCACCATTAAGGACTGCCAGTACTGGGCACACACCAACTCCTCACCGTTCCTCTCTGCTTGCTTCTCCAACGCTGGGAGAGGATTTCCTGAAACTCAGCAATGGCAATGCTGCTGGGACTTGGTGCAGAATTCTGTCTTGGTTCAGAAACACCCAGAAAGCAGCTGACAGTCTTTCTGTTACCTTGCCCAGGAATGGGACTTTTCCCCCTGTGTCCATCTGCCTACGTAAGGCTCTGGATGCTACAGCTCATCCCATGAGGCAGGGAGCCAGCTCCCAGGGAATGAAGAGTGGCTTTTTCTCATCTTAAATATGTGTATGTTTTCACTTCTGAGCATGGCTCTTTTTGGATATGCCAAAGCCATGGCACCAATAGTCAGAGCTGCCCATGCAGCTTTTATTATTTTTTTTTCCCTTACTCCTTTATAGCTACTTTTCCGTTATAAGTTTTGGTTCAATAAGCTCATAAGCTACTTTCAGAGACTCATCAATCCCTCAGTAGAGTTCTATGGCACAATGGATTCCAACCCATCCCTGGCAGGCAGCCTCGGCATACTGGAACTGCAGCTAGCTCTGCTGAGACCCACTGCTTCCCACAGAGCAACCCTGGTTCTGAAAGAGAACACTGCCAATCACTCCTGGTGAGGATCCCTCCTAGGAGCCGAGTGCATGCTCACAAAAAACATGCGTGCTGGAGATGACAAGAAACTCATCTTCTCCGTCAACAGCAGAACAAGAGAACTTGGTTGTTACAGCTTAAATTCATTTTTCTAGAAGCAGAGAAATGAGATCTGTGCCACTGAAACAGAGGTTAATGCTACAAGAAAGTTTTAGTCCTGGAGATTTCATGTGACCCAATCTTGCAGTGTGAGGTCTGCTGTGAGTTTTCACCACCATGTTCAAAGCCCTTTGCTCAGCACCCACTTCACCACCAGCTCCAGTGATGAAAATGAGTTCATGCTTCCATGGCAATGGCTGTTCTTAGCAGTGGACACTGAATGGCAGTGTTCCTCAGCACCAAGACACCACAGCTCACCTTTGAACAGCACGAAGGCCTCAGGGACTGCTGCAAGAGAGAAGTCTCTCTAAATCATGCTATCTGTACCTCCTGAAAGGAAATGCAAGTGTGTGCTGACCACATGCTTTAGCTAGAAGTCTCAACCTAAGAACTGAGGCACAGGATAAAAAATCTGCTTAAACTTCCTAGTTTCAAGTCTATCTTGTTAGGTTGTACTTCATAGAGGAGGAAAATGGAAGACAGCAATTTACACAACTTCATTTTGCTACTTGGCTTTGGGTGGGGTCAAAACCACGCTGCCCGTGGTGACTCGGCACAGGCTGAGTGTGGCACCAGCACACACACACGCGCACACACACACAGGACATGTGCCTCTGACTGATTTATGAAACCTTCCAGAAGGTCAACGAGTCCTACAGCTTCCAAGACTCCTCCTTCACTCAGCATTTGCCCGTCAGGGCTTATGAGACCACTTTGTACATTAAATTTGTACAAATTTAATGAAGTTCTAGGCTACATTTATAAGCTTACGTAATTTCTATATGCTGAATATCCAATCACGTCAAACTGGCTTTCTCCTGAGGGCTACAGGAATTAATAGGAAGGGAAGACTAGATGGACAAAAGGTGTGTTTTGAAGGGGGGGCAGGGGGGGAAGCAACCCAAGAAACAAACAGGACTCCCCTGTACATCAGGACCAATCACTTTAGATCAAATGTCAGAATAAAAATGTAGTTTCTGAACAACTTTCAACAGTGAGGAGCGCAGAAGGAGAACAGAACCAAAAGTTAATGATAGAGGGCTGGAACACATCTCCTACAAGGACAGGCTGAGAGAGTCGGGCTTGTTCAGCCTGGAGAAGAGAAGGCTCCAGAAAGACCTTATTGCAGCCTTTCAGAATCTGAAGGGGGCCTTATGAGAAAGCTGGGGAGGGACTTTTCACAAAGGCCTGGAGTGATAGGACGAGAGGTAATGGTTTGAAACTGGGGGAAGGTAGATTTAGATTGGAAATTAGGAGGAAATTCTTCACTCAGAGGGTGGTGACACACTGGCACACGTTGCCCAGGAAAGTTGCAGATGCTCCATCCCTACAGGTGTTCAAGACCAGGTTGGACGGGGCTTTGAGCAGGGGGGGTGGAACTGGATGATCTTTGAGGACCCTTCCAACCCAAGCCATTCTATGATTCTACAATATGCAAAAGGTGAGAGCAGAACTGTGGGTAACAGCTTAGCCAGGCTTCAGATGGAGCAGCTGTGCAGGCAGCTGTGACTCCAGGGGTTATTCTGTACATGCACTCCCCAGAGGAAGTGGTCTTAGGGAACAATAAATGTTCCTTCTGTTGTATGGAAGCAGGTCTGGATGACCTGTAGTCGCTGTACTAACTCATCTCCTGAGCAACCACACTGAACATAGAAGCAACCTCAGGTCGTGTCCAGCAAGGCAGCCCCTTCCTTTGCTACAGTGAAATCGGGACACACGCGTAGCCCAAGGACTCACCGACTCTTGCCATGTGCTCTGCTTTCTTCACCTCTTGCTCTGCACGGGTCTTGAAACGGTTTGAAGTGTATTTGTACATCCTGTGATGATCAAAACTGATTAATCAGCAAACTCAGCAGCAAGGTCAAACCAAAATTTCATCACTATATGAGAGAGTATGGTCTCCACATGCTACTCGACTCTTCTCAACTGATTCAATAAATGGAGTGAAGGCTTATGTATCAGAAACTGAGCATTTTGGGACAGTCAAGCAAAAATTTTTTAAGTCAGAGATGCTCTAGTAGCTGCAACCACAATAATTCCTTCTGCATTAGCCAGTGGGGGCAAAATACATCCATATTCTTGGAAGAAATCCCAAGGTTTAGAGGAATAACTTCTTCAGAAGCAAAAAGGAGTGAATACATATGGAAAGCTTCTCAAAAACTTCCCAGATAAATAACCCTTCCTTCCCCCTGCCACCGCAGGCACAGGCTGGCAGTGCCCATCTCCACGCAGGGCTCAAAGCCTATAGAGGCAGAGCTACTCTTCCAAGACAGTTTCACGTTTCAGCTCAAAGGTTCAGGACGTTTCTGTGTGCTACGCATCTGAATCACAACCCTGCAAAGGTACTTGGGTTGCAGCAGCTTGTTCCACTTTCCCTGTCTCATAACATGCCAAATGCAGATCACAGCCTCACTGACCACTGTGCAGTGGGAGAGGCAGGAGCTCGCAAATATGCGTCACCTCTGTGCAGAGCTACGTAACTGGGGAAGAGAAGATGACACCAAGAAGGATGATCAGAGGCTGTGAGAACTCCAAGTGCCTTAAGACACAAGGTTTCGGATGTATCAAGAGAAAAACCTCATCCCAAATAATTCTTTACAGAAAAATAAATCTCTCCAGCACTTAACCAAAGCAAAAGCCCCTAGAAATGCTGCTTTTACAGAGAGAGGCAGAAACCCATAAGGATGTAAGGCTGGATTAACCCACTCATAAATGTGGGAGGAACCACATTTAGATCCTTGTCCTGGTTTGAGTTAGGACCAAATCAATTCCATCTAGTGATTTAATTTTTCAACTGAGTCTCTGCTAAGTAACTGCACTGTCTGAAGCTCACAGCAGGTTTTGCAGACAGTGTCTGCTCCTGGCAGTGATAATGCTCCATGTTTAGTGTCACACACAAGGATTGGGGTGCAGACCAAGGTCACTGCTCACTCTTGTGTACCACATTGGGGGGGTGCAGAAAGTGAAAAGTCACACCTGCAGGGAGGACAGGGGACCCTAAACTGACCAACGAGGGATTCCATCCCATATACATCATGTTCAGTATAAAGGGACCATGAGGGTCTCAGGCCTTAGGCCTTCTTCTTTCCTTCAGCGGGTCCTTATGCCCTTAGGCCCTTCCCTTCAGCCTTCTTTCTTCTCGGCCCTTCCTTTGATCCTGATTCGTGTGCTCCTGAACCCAGCTCCTGAACCCAGTTCCCATCAGCTGTCGAGTCCAGTCTGGGACTTCCCCAGTGCCTGCTTCACAGCCTCAGTGGTGATGGTGACATCACTACCATCAGGGGGAGGCTGGGTTCAACACTGGGTTTGTATACACTTGTATATATTCTATGTTATTATTACTATTATCTTCATTAAAGCTGTTTTACTTTTCTAATCCAGAAGCCTCTCTCTCATTCCATTCCTCTCCCATTTGGGAGGGGAGGGGCTGTAAGTTTCTCTCCCTTATCCTCTTTCTCTTCCTCTATTTGGGTGGGGGGGGAAAGAGGGGTTAACAGAGAGCGTTTGTTGTAGGTCTGCTGGATTGACCCCAACCCTTGACAATCCTAATGAGACAAGATCCCCCAAATGACAGATAATCTGCCAGGATCCATAAATCACCTTGCACAGATGAACAATTCCACTCCAGTCTGTGGCTGTGGTGAGCACACATGGATGTCCACAGTGATGTCAGAAATAGTCTCACCATCAGAAACTCTTTGTTTCCAAGCCCAGGAAATTCACACCTCAAGCACCATCCACTTGAACATATTTGTGCATTTACTAAATCAAATTTCTGCTGTTCATAAGAATCTCCCCACTGGGGAAAAAGCACGGAGGTGCTAACTCTTCAAGAAATCACCCCATAACCATGTCAGGAGGTGCAGTCAGGTTTTTGGTAGTGCTGTCTCCTCAAATCTATATAAAGCTACCCAGGACTGAGAGAGAGAACACATTCTGAAAAACAGAGTGCTTTCAGCATTTTGGCATGATGACATCACCTCAGCCACATCCTATCTGACTGTCCTGAGCCAAAAAACAGAAAGAGAAGCAGGGTGAAGCTGAAATATCCCAACACACCCAGCTGGATGGCCAGGGGAGTACTTGAAGGGGACCTCTTGGACAGCACCCTCTTTGCAACAGGGCGCAGTGGGAGCAAGGGCTGGGTGTCCCAGGTAGGCACCATGAGCCACCACCATGCCCACCCTCTGTCTCTCTTTCTTTTCCAACCAAATTACTTCAGTCACAGCCAAGAAAGCCCCAATTCAAGTGGTCTAGAAGAGCGTATCTAGCTCTTTGAGCGTACAGAAACAGGTCACACAGAGAAGATGTCTGCAGGACACCACAGTAAAACACATCCTCTCACCTTCAAGATGTTCATTACGACTGCCCTGGAGTGTCCTTGCGAAGGGATACCCCTTGCATATGGTCTGGCTACTTCTACATGCAGAGCCATGCTGCTAAACAAGCTGAAACAGTTCCTGTGGCAAGGAACAGATGAAAGCAATCCTTCAGGAGACAGAAGCCATTCCCAGGGAGGCTGGTCCTGTGGTGTCACACCTGCAAACACTGGCAAAGGATCTGCACAAAACCCACCTGCCCCTACCACTGGGACATTACAGGCTCCAGAAATTACCACAGAATTGCTATGGTTGGAAAAGACCATCAAGTTCAACCATTATCTAACTCTACCAGGCCCACTACTACACCACATCCCTGAGCATCATATCTAGATGACTTTTAAATACAACCAGGGATGGCAATTCAAACACTGTTCCAGTCTTCGAGAACCTTTTTGGTGTAGAAGTTTTTCCTAATGTCCAACCTAAACCTCCCCTGATGTAACTTGGTGCCATTTCCTCTTGTCCTAGAAAATGATGGAGAAGCCTTTACTCACAGAAACATGGCCTCCAGAAAGGGCAGATGACAAAAGGCAAACAAGGAGACAAGCTGTTACTCCTGACAAAGCCCAGCACAACAGCTGCAGAACCTCCATTTTCAGTATTGGCACTTAAATACCCCAAAGCCCACAATGGATTTTCGTTCTTTGTTCTCTAACACCAACACATGAACTTGCAGACAAGCCACTGAACAAGCTCTCCTTCAGAAATGAAGGCCAGAGACACAAGCTGGTGGCTGCACCTACCAACATTCAATGAAGGCAGGAAAGCATCACTTCAAAGACAGACACCTGACCCAAAGTTCACCAAGAGGTATGTAAAAAGACTGCAATCAGGAGTCATTTGTCACCATCAGGTAATGACCTGCCTTTTGCATGCCAGGCTGGCTTGTAATGGACTTTTATAAAGCCAACAATATGAATGGACAGGGGTGTCTCCATCCCAGCAGATGAATGATGCTCTCTTACAGTACTTCACTGCCCTTTATCAGGAGAATATGAACAAAGTCAACGCCTCTTCAGGCTCAGGCATCATGGCACCTCCCCAAAGACCAGCAAAGAGCCCTGAAGTATGTACCACACACAGCACACCATCTACTTGGGCTGTAAGACAGGAGAACCTCTACTGCCTGTTACCCATCCCTTTGCTGGACCAGGAAAGTTCAACAGTTACCTGGCCTAGGCTACTGAGATTTTGCAAAAACCAGCTATGCTGAAGAGTTGAGCACTGCTGATACATCAATTGTCCATGAGGGCCACGTAGCTTCTGGAGCTTGAACCTGGTGTCTGGAGTCTGAGATCAGAAGGAAGCAGTCTGGACACAGTCCTTTTAGGGACCCAGTGTGGGGCACAAAGAGTTGAGATAAAGACACAGTCTGATGGAAGTGTTAATTTTGTTACACACACTTTTGTAGGGGTTAAATAATGTGTGCCTGCAACGCTGGTCTGTTTCTTTGAGTGGTGGTGGTGTGTCAATTTGTATGTCCTCCGTGTGCTCCCAGTGATGGTGTGGATCATCTCTGGGAAATGGGTCAAGAGTCTCGTGTTGCTTTTTATTGCCATGGGCAAGTGCCTAGGCCAGTGGTCACTCCCAATGTTTTGGAATTTCACCCCTGAACAACTGCAGAACCCTGATAAACTACTGAAATATTTGGAAGAAGTTTGTTATCAACCTGGCAACTCCCAGGAGACACAAATCACTGCAATGTGCTGGGGCCTTGCCCACACCTACCGAGCCCTTTTCAACACTTGTCAGTGCCCTGAAGGGGAAGAAAAGGTCTCTGGACCTAGAAACAGACCAACTGGCACTGCACCTGAGGCAGAGAATCAGCCTGGGCTGGTATCAGTCACCCCTATAGAGAAAAAGAAATACACAAAGAAATCAGTTTGCATAATGAGGGACGAAGATGAACCAGGGCCACCAGGAGAACAGGAGGAAGAGCCAGAGGTGAGCTGCGAGACATGTGAAGGATTTCAGACATCTTCTAGGTGAGCAGATTATCACCTGGCTGCTCTGATGCTGGGATGGTGGAGCTGGTGGTTTGGAATTAAAGTGGAAGAGGCCAAGCAACTGGGATCCTTGTCTAGGGAGGCAGGCATTGACAGGGGGATTGAAAAGCAGGCTCAAGCCCTCAGCCTTTGGAGGTGACTCATATCAAGCCCAAGGGAAAGGTCTTCCTTCAAGTAGGATGTTACATGCCACCTAGGCAAGTGGACCACCATGAAGACAGGTATATCCAGCACTTGAGGGAATTAGCTGTGCTGGAGATTATTTATAACCATCTGAATGATAAGCAGTCACCTTCAGATCTAGAGGAAGTCCAGTGCACACCACATGTGGTGGAAGTTTCTACGAAGTGCACCAGCATCATACACCAACTCGTTGGCAGTAGTGTCCTGGAAAGATGGACAGGGATGCACAATGGATGAACTGGCTGGCTCCAGCAATATGAAGGAAGTATTTTTATTTCAGCCATTGCCCTCCACACCACCAGGGCTTTAACTGCTTGGTTTGCTTGACTGCAGTGCACATTTCACATTCACAGATGACCTCTGCAATAGTGTCCAGTTGTCAGTCCAAATCCACCTGAGCTACTCCAATCTTGGCAGCTTGGTTCACCTGATGGTTGTTTTGATGTTCTTCAGGGGCCCAACTCTTGAGTATGTGGGCATCCATGATGTACTTTCACAACCAGGTTCTCCACCTGAACTGCAATATTCTGCCACAGCCCAGCAGCTCAGACGGGTTTGCCTCTGTGCTGCCACTTGCTCTGTTTCCACTGTTGCAACCACCCCCACAGAGCATTTGCCACCATTCATGAGCCAGTGCAGAGACAGAGCATTGGTCACTTTTCTCTCTCAGCAATATCCAAAGCCAGCTGGACGGCTTTCACCTCTGCAAACTGGCTCGATTCACCCTGTCCCTCAGTAGCTTCAGCAACTCGACATGTGGGACTCCACACATCAGCCTTCCACTGTCGATATTTTCCCACAATGCGACAGGACCCATCAGCGAACAGGGTGTATCACTTATCTGGCAGCTTGTTATATGGTGGGGCCTCCTCAGTACATGTCACCTCCTGCTCTGGTGACCTCTCAGAATCTTTGCTCTCTGGCCAGTTCGTGATCACTTCCAATATTCCTGGGTGGCTGGGGTTCCCTATTTGAGCCCGTTGTGTTATCAGTGCGACCCATTTACTCCACGTGGCATCCGTTGCATGGTGTGTTGAGGCAACTCTTCCTTTGAACATCCATCCCAGCACCGGCAGTCAGGGTGCCAGGAGGAGCTGGGCTTCAGTGCCGACCACTTCCGAGGTAGCTCCAACTCCTTCGTATGCTGCCAGTATCTCTTTTTCTGTTGGAGTGTAGTTGGCTTCAGAGCCTTTGTATCCCCGACTCCAAAAGCCTCAAGATCGGCCTCGGGTTCCCTCAGGTGCCCTCTGCCAGAGGCTCCAGGTAGGACCATTCTTCCCGGCTGCAGTGTAGAGCATGTTCTTTATATCTGGTCCTGCACAGATTGGCCTGAGGGCTACTGCCTGCACAATCTCCCGTTTGATCTGTTCAAAGGCCTGTTGTTGCTCAGGGAATTCTTCTTCTGGGCCACGTGGTAGAGAGGGTTCACAATCAGGCTGTAATCTGGGATGTGCATCCTCCAGAACCTCACAGCACCCAGGAAAGACTGAGTGTCTTTTTTATGGGTTGGTGGGGACATAGCTGCTATCTTGTTGATCACGTCCATTGGAAT
>VYZX01032794.1:45145-62270 GCA_013401335.1 Brachypteracias leptosomus | reverse complement strand
AAAAAAAAAAAAAAAAAAAGTCTAAGTCCATTTGACTTTCACCAGACAACTTCCCTAGCACGAAACTGGGGCACAAATTACTTTGCTCCAATTTTACAGTCTGTCTGCCACGATCACATGAAGGTTTTGCTTCCTGCGCGTTCGTATTTTTCCCCCAGCTCTGACCTGTATCCTCTGCACCATGTGAACACAACAGTAAAACCTTGTCACCAGCTCTGGACAGGCTGCTGAAGAACCTCAGCAGATGTTCACAGACTCCTGTCTACAAACCATGATATGTCTACTTAGATTTCATCTTTTTTTTTTTTTCTGGAAAGAAAAGATATACACCTCCAAGCAAAAGTGCATTTGCTATCTCAAGTCTGACCTCCACAACCTCAGGAGGCTGGCTTTTGTTATACCTACGATTTCAAGCCATTCCCATACTGCCCAATCTGGGTTGACTCAGGTGAACGCTTGGCTGATTTACCAAACTGAATTATGCTGGCAGCTTCACCTGGAATGAGAGACAGGGAACAACAAGTTTATTTTAATATATAGACACATACGCATATCTTTTAGATAAACTTGTTCTCTGCTGTAAGTGGCACAGAAAGACCATGGCATGGAAGAGGCCAGAAGCCCAAGCCAATCTCATCCTGAAGCTCTACCAAGCAGCCCTGTAAGACACTCAGTGCTTGATGACATTTATGTGATCAAAAGCTTTGCAGATGCCATGACACTGAGAAAGAGAGTTTAAGTTTCAGACTAGGCCAGTGCTTTGTCCCAACTGCACACAGACCTTTCTTTTTACCAAAAAAGCCAACTTCCACGAGATGATCTGTTGTGTTCACCTCAGTTCTCAGCGTATCCATAAACCCAAAGGCACCCAGGACCCTGCGGCTCTGCTGAACCCCACGGGCACTGGAGCAATAAGGCAGTACAACAAAAAGGTCTCGAATTTGGGATAAATGTCACTTTTTCTTCTTGGCTTCGTACTGAGTGCTGTGATTCATTAACACAGCAGTGAGACACAAGCTAAGTTCTGCAGTGGATGGTGGGACTGGCAACAGGACAGTGTGGGTGAAAAGGCAGCACGAGCAAATACCGTAGCAATTAACAGAGTATTTTATTAGCACAGGACAAAATGAAAGGATGTGATAAGTTCACAGCTGAGAGGTGCTGTCATTTTTAGTTCAAGCCTTTCTATTGTTCGAGGGATAGTCTTTTATCATCCTCCACAGGACAGAACAATTCCTCTCCCTTCCCCTAAGAGATAGCAATCATTTCACCGTGGAATTTACTGGGAGAAATGCAATGCAATTCCAGAGACAAGGAACACGAAGTGCCTCAACAGGAAGGTGAACAACAATTACAGCTCTCAAATGGGTACACAAGCTGTGAGGGAGCACAGGACACCAGCCACCCCACCAGCCAGCAACGCAGAGGCTCAGCACCTCGGCGACCCCGGGATTAAGCACCCAGGACAGTGAGATGTTCACACTGACACCATTGGTCTGACACGAAATCACTGAGCTGGGTGTCAGAAGGACATTCTCCATTGAAATTACATTCAGATTTAAAACCACAAATCACAAAGTGAAAGTACAGGAGCACATCTGGGCAAGTACCTTGCTGCCTCAATTCAGTACATTCACAGCAATGGGCCACAACTATTCCAAACCCAACCTTTGGCTGGGTGAGATCATCTCTTCCTTTCCTTCAGCCTACTACTGTACTTCCTAGTCAAACAAAACCAATATCAGATTATCTTGTATTTGAGATCTGGGTAAGGATATTGATGATGATATTAGTAGTAGTACTGCATTTGTTTTAAAGCTTGGTCAGCAAAGGGGCTACTAGAACCCTTTTGCTATACAAAAACTTGTATCAACAGCTATTTTAAAGAAAACTTTGAGCCTGAAAAGGGTAAGAAGCATTTCCTGTCTCAGAAAAGGTGACCATATGGTTTATCATTCAATGCTGGATGTCCAAAACTACCCCATAAAGACTGTTCTTTCTGGGCAGACAGACGAAGATGATGCCGAGCAGAGGGGGCTGCTCAGGAGTGAGGGAGCGTGTCTCTCTGCTTCAGGCTTGCTGTCTTTGGGAGACATTCAATCTTTACCTCCTCCCAAGAATCAAGGTACAAATGAATTTTTTTCCCAGATTTTTTAAGCTAAGGCTCTGGAAGGAGTTTCACTGAAGGCTATTTTAGTCCCACTGCTTTTGTTTTGTTGTGTCTCAGAGTTACTGGACTTAAAAACACCAAACTCCCTGGCAACAAAAAGGGGCTGATGTGATCTATGCCAAACAGATGAGAGAAAAACAGTCTGAAGGAATTCACGAGATGACAGGTTGGTCTTCAGAACCCAAGAAAAGGCATCAAGATAGAGAGCTTCCTAATAGGAAGCAGCAGAAGCCTGGGACGAAGAACTGGGAGACAGATCTGTTTAGTTCCTCCTGTTGGTTCCTCCAGGACAGCAGCAGAGGATCCTCCTGCAGGACAGCCAGCCCAGTGCAGCACAGGCTGGCTCAAACCCCAACAGCTCTGCGGGAGCTGCCGGACCCCTGCTACAGCTCACAGGGCAGCCACTGGAGCCAGATTGGGCTACACCCTTTGAGGAGAGTCCTCTTGTACTTCCAAGTTCTCCAGCTGAGAATAGAACAAAGAAGATCCCAGAAAATTACTCTTCCTGCCTTCTCCATACATTCACCTGCTCCATACATTCATCAGTACTTGCAGTGGACTCGAAAGCATCCTCAAAAAATATCCCAAAGTATCAAATTTACTACCTGGGGGAAATCAGCCAAGCCAAGATTACTTCCAGTGAAGCTTTTCCTGGGACAGAGGAGTAGGGGAGAAGCTACAAGGTCTTCCCTCACCATGACAAACACAAGACACCCAGGCGCCTGCAGGAAATGTCTGAACACAGCCAGTGACTGATACATCAGTTTGGTGTATGTTACTGTGATTTATTGTAGAAATGTGTTAACTTGAGAGGAAACATCAATGTGCTGCAAGGTCAGAGAGACACTTTCCCCTGAGGAATATCTAGCCTGCTCCCCAGAGAGTGGTCCCCTGAGCATCACTGCCTGCACACCCTTTAGAGTAAGTGCTAGAACCTCTTTAAAAGATCATTCCTCACCATTGTGAGCCTTGGATAAAAGCATTTTAAAAATACAAGATTTAATGAACTAACCAATATATTAATACTTAATTAACTGACTCCAGTAAAACAGTTGTGAGCTTTCAAACTTCAAAAATACAGTTTAAAGGAGCAAGAGTGGATATATTGACTTCAATCTCTGGGGAAGCAATGGAATGAACCCTCTTAAAAGGTAAACCAAAGCAAAGCACATGACTGGGATAAGCCAACACGGAGCTACCACCGGTGAGTCCCACCCAACTGACCAGGTCACCTTCCACAATGAGGCAGCACCTCCTGTGCACACAAGAAGAGCAGTGAATGGTGCTTAGGTGGGCTTGAGCAAAGCCAGGACACCGCTTCCCAAATCTCCTCCTGAACAAACTGGCAAGACACAAACCAAATGGGTGGTGTGCAAGACAGGCAGGGAACTGGCTCAGGAGTCATGCTCTGAGGACAATCATCAATGGTTTTTATTCCAACAGCTTGTCACAAGTAGGGTCCCTCAGGGACTGATGCTGGGCCCCATGCTGTTCAACATCTTAATAAGGAATCTAGATGACGACCTGATTTGCTGATGGTGCTGGGCTGACATGTAAGGGACAGCCATCTGAGAGTGACCTGGACAGGCTAGAAGAGTGGGCAAGCAAGAACTGTATGAAGTCCAAGGAAGGGATGTGGGATGAACTAAGCAAAGAGCCCAGTATAGGCTGGGATCTGTGTGGCTGGGGAGCAGCCTTGCTGAAAGGGATCTGGGGGTCCTGGTGGACAACAAGCTGACAGGAGTTAGCAGTGCACCACTGCAGCAACGTAGCCAAAGGAGATCCTGGGCTGCTTCCACAGTGGCACTAGTACAGAGACAGAGATGTGATCATCCCACTCTGCTCAGGGCTTGTCAGGCCACAGCTGGCCTGCTGTGTCCAGTCCTGGTCTCCTCCATTCAAGAAAGACAGACAGACTGGACCAAGTTCAAAGGAGAAGGTGATCAAAGGGCTGGAGAACCTGCCCTATGAGAAAAGACTGAAGGAGCTAGATCTCTTCTTCCTAGAGCATAGAGGGCTCACAGGGAATCTCATCATGGTATTCCAGTACTTAAAGGGGGGGTACAAAGAGGATGAAGTCTCTCTCTTCATGAGGAGCCACACAGAAAAGACACTGGGCAACAGGTACAAGTTGCACTAGGAGAGGTTTCATATCTCAACATAAGAAAGAAATTTTTTAGAGTGAGAACCATTAATCATTGGAACAACCTCCTCAGAGATGTGGGAGAGTCCCACTGCTGGAGGTTTTCAAGACACAACAGGACAGGGAGCTAATTCATCTCATCTAGGCTACCTTTCCCACAAAAGGTTGGATCAGATGATTTTTGAGGTCCTTTCCAACCTGGGCTGTTCTATGGTTCTATGATTCTAAAATGCAAGTTGAAGACTTACTTTCTTCAATCCTTTAAGCATACAACTACAGATCACTTCCTAAATTTGCTTTTATACTTTTGCAACATGTAAGTTGATTCATTGGATCATTCACACTACATTTTGATTCATTAAATTCATGCTGCACCTTCAGAGCCCAAGCAGCAGGTAAAATTCTCAGGTCCAAGTATCCTCAGTAGTGATGTCACTGACAATATGGGAAATCCTGACCCATGAGATCCATTGTTTGGTTTTCTGATTGACTTCTAGTTAGTCCCTTATGAAAGAGCCAAACTTTTGGAGCAGTACTATCTTCCTAGTGTCAACCTGGGGGATACCATGCTTTTTTAGAAAAGATCTATACTATGGCATCACCGAATCCTCAGATCTTTTGACAGCTTATGACTTTTCAGCAGCAGATGTTTGCAGCTTGAGTACAAATATATTTTTATCTTCAGCCAATACAATCCACTGTGATTATTAAGAAAGCCAAAGCAGCAAGTTCTGAATGCAACTGTAGTAGGAGCCACTTGACAAACACACTCAGTTTCTAGAAATGCTCATCACTTACACCTTCCGTTAGTTTTACTTGAGGAGCTGCTACTTGGCTTAAGAATCAGGAGCTATCAGACAGAGCACTCAAATTTGGCCTCCCACCTTGTTATATTATTTACCCATCTCCAAAACCTTCTGATACAGCCCAACTCTTCTGGCCAGTAGAGAGCTCCTCATAGGACTGACCTTTCTTCAAGGCCAAGAAGGTGGCATGGGTTGACAGTGCCACTCACTGAAGCTAAAGCAAAGCAAGGCAGCTTGTCTCCTGCTAGATACAACACAGACCCACATCAGCCCTTACAGGGTGGCCAAAGGACGTCTGTTACATTCTCCTCATTCTCTTAAGATTTTATATTGTCAAGTATTGATCTCAGTCATGATGCCAATGACAAAATAATGGCAAAACGCTTTCAAAGTTTTTGATTTCTGCCATGGCACACTTCCCTGGGGCTGCGATATGCCAACCACCCAGCAGCTTCCAATGGGGGCTGCCCATCAAAGCTTGTGCTCGTCCCCTTTTCTGGTCACACTCTTCTCCCTCCAGCCCCAAGGCCAACTGTGGCATGTTGGAAAACCACAGGCCAGGCTGACTTAACTCTGTAAAGCAGTAAAATCATTTTCTTTTGGCTGGGCTACTTTTCTGCAACTGAAGATGAATAGTTTGACATCTGATATGGCATGAAGGAGCCACTGCAGAGGCAGGAACACATATCCAGGTGTGGAACATGCCCCTTTCAACAGAACCAAGCTGTTAATTCAGCTTAAGCCATAACATGAAACCTCAGCTTGAAAACGCAAGTGTAGCTTCCTCTCACTTACTTGAATCCATTCCTGTTCCATCATCCAAAAAACACAGCATGAATCCACCTCGAAGGTCTTCCCGTTGCTCTACAAGAGAAGAGTTATTCATGACTCCCACAAGCAAAAGTCCAAAGTTCCATGAAATGGAATCAGTGTTCACAACAGGAGGAGCACAACAGGACTTTCACAGTCCCAATATAGCTACACTGTAAGGGAGTGCACCACGTTTCTGTTACAGAACGACCAGAACTTCTCCTGAACTTTAAATGGCATGAAAATATATTGTAAGAATATTGTAAAATCAGGTTTCTTAAGCATCCACCATAAACAGGTACTCCCTTGACCTGACCTCAGGTGTAGGCTGATCTAAATGCCTGATTGAGTTTTTTGCAAAGAGTGGTGGCTTTACAAAACAGGCACTGGGACAAAGAAAAATCATAGTATTTGGGTTGGAAGATAGCCTTAAGATCATCAAGTCCAACCATAAACCTAACTCCATGTCCACGCATCTTAAATACGTGTAAATGGTGACTCCACCACTGCCCTGGGCAGCCTGTTCCAGGCTTTGACAACCCTTTCAGGGAAGAAACTTTTCCTTGTGTCCAACCTAAACCTCCACTGGTCCAACTTGAGGCTGTTTCCTCTTGTCCTTCCCCTTGTTACTTGGGAGAGGAGACCAATTACAAGGTAGGGTGCCCTTTCAGGAGGGCATAAACACCTTCACTCTTATGCTACCAGGTACAACAGACACCTGCAGCCTACATCACCATTAACTACTGACTTAACTGCTGACATGCAAGGAAGCAGCAGGAGTGACTTACCAGTATAAACGTCTATTCTTGTGGCATCAGCATCTCTACAAAGCAACAAAAACACAATCAGTATTCAAAAGCAGCACACACAGCATGACTGCCCTCTTCTCAAAACCAATTACTCTTTTTCTCCATGTAGACCGCCGCATAGCCTTGGTTTGCTCATCAGGAGAGTCCAGGTGTAGTAGAACTGGAACAAAACCCCATTTCCAAATGCCAAGGTCACTTTGTCTTGTCTTTCTATCCCAAGTCAAGTAGTTACCTCCTTCCCAGAGAAGGAAACCAAGAGGTTGAAGAAAAAAACCCCACACATTATTCTCAAAGACATTCCATTGAAATTTGTAGCAAAAGTGAAACCAGCCACAGTGCCCGTGTGCACACACAAAAACACACACGGGGACGATGCCCTGCACAGGAACCTTCCCGTCTCAGCTCCCTGCATTACAAACTGCACAGTGTGACAATTGGTAGAAAACAATCTCAAAATATTTCCACAATGCCACATCAGAACACTTTGTGAAGCTCAAGAGCTAAGTATGCCAGGCCTGGGATGCAGCTGTGGCCTGGATTCCCAAATGCAAACATGAGAAATCACACAATCACAGCATCATGGAATTGTTTAGGTTGGAAAAGACCTTTCAGATCATCAAGTCCAACCATAAACCTAACACTAAACCATGTCCCTCAGCACCATTTTGAAACCCCTCCAGGGATGGGGACTCCATCACTGCTCTGGGCAGCCCACTTCAGGGCTTCACAATCCTTCTGAGGAAGATATTTTTCCTAATGTCCAACCTAAACTTCTCCTGGCACAACTTGAGGCCGTTTCCACTTGCCCTATTGTTTGTTCTTTGGGAGAAGAGTCCAACCCCACCTGACTCTAACCTCCTTTCAGGGAGTTGTCAAGAGTAAGAAGGTCTTCCCTGAGCCTTCTTTTCTCCATGCTGAACACCCCCAGCTTCCTCATCCACTCCTCACAAGACTTCGGCTCTAGACCCTTTCCCAGCTTCATTGCCCTTCTTTGGACATGGTCCAGCACCTCTTGTAGTCCTTCTTGTAGGGAAATCTCCCAAGCGCAGGAGTCCTTGAAAGCTGGAGCTCCAGGTTAGCATGTTAGAGAAAGTGTGGGAAGTGGCAGACATCACCCAATAGGATTGAGGGAAGATGTGTGCTGAGCTCTTTCCAGGTCAACTGGAACTATGATGAATGAATCATCAACTCAGCAAATACCAGTTCAGATGAGGAGAACCTGCTCCAGAACAGATGCTTGTGCCACCATGACTTGTACCTGAAATGCCCTTCTTGGAGTGAGGGGCCCAAAACTGACCCCAGGATTTGAGGGGCAGCCTCCCCAGTGCCCAGTCCAGGGGGACAATCCCTGCCTTGGTCCAGCTGGCCACACTAGTGCTGATACAAGCCAGGATGTTGGTGGCCTTCGTGGCCACCTAGGCACACGCTGGCTCATTTTCAGCTGGCTGCTGATCAACACCCCCAGGAACATTTCCACCAAGCACTTTCCAGAAACTCTTCCTCCAGCCTGGAGCATTGCAGGGGGTCATTGGGACCCAAGTGCACTTCACCTTGTTGAACCTCATCCCACTGCCTTTAAAGGGCCCATCGATCCAACCTGGCCAGATCCCTCTGTAGAGCCTCCCTACCCTCAAGCAGATCAACACTCCAAAGCCACAACTGGTGTTGTCTGCAAACTGACTGAGGGTGTCTCGATCCCCTCATCGAGATAATTGGTAAAGATATTAAAAAGAACAGGTTCTAGCACTGAGCCCTGGGGACACCACTTCTGACCAGTCACCAGCTGGACTTAACTCCATTTACCACCACTCTTTGGGCCTTGAACAGCTGGTTTTTTATCCAGTGGACTATGCACCCATCCCAGCCATGAGCAGCCAGTTTCTCCAGGAGAATGCTGAGGGAAATGTGTCAAAGGCTTTGCTAAAGTCTAGGTAGACAAACATGTCCTGAAATTTGTGATTTCCAAATACCGAGTCTTCTCTCAAGTGTCACAATTCCTCTAACTGTTCTTGCTCTATTTTTCAGTGTCCCATGTCCCACCTCTGATTTCGTTTTTATCCTATCACTATGCCTGATACTGAGTCAAGGATTATCCAAGTATCTCAAGAGTCCCAGATCCAGTCATTATCAGTTTACCAATTTCTTAAAACAAAAAGGCAGGCTGATTTTTTTTCCCCTTAAATCTATTTTGTGTTTTCTGACAATTTCCCTTCCAGTCTGAGCTGTTCTAGGATTCAGTCAAACTTACCTTTTCAGGAATAATACCTTTTCTCTTTTAGTGGGGTAGATGTGTTGATATAAGAGGAGCAAGGGAAATATTCATACTAAACTACAGGAAAGTCTTCTGGTTTGTATTTTTCATACTGAAAGTGAAAACTGCTTCAAGATCAAATAGGCTAATTAAATCATAACTGAATTGACTGTGAGAATTCGGCAGTCTCAGGTACATACCTGGCATTATCTACAAGTTCAGCAAGGGCACCAAACAAGAACTCATGGGTAGTTCTGCAACAAAACAGAATCAGCAGAGTTACAGTGACATTTAAAAAGCGGTACCTTCAAATAAACAAGAATCTCAACTGCATATTAAACAAACTCAATGTTATGCCTACAGCACTGCTGTCTGCCACCGAGAGCAGACAAGGAACAGGCATTCAGCTGTTCAGGAGCCAGGCCTTCAGCAGACAGGCTGCCCTGGGGAGTCCCAGCCAACAACTGCTGCTCACTATGGCCTAAAAACACTCCATGGCAAAGAGACACACCGGAGAAGACCATGGACCTCATGAACCAGCCTATGAATCAGTCAACAATCCATATAAATCCATCGTTACTGACCACATTGACAGGTCTCTTCATGGCGACTAAACATGGCCTATATGTTAAACACGGACAGATGAGGATTATGCCTAAGGTGCCTCTTCACCATGCACACATTCACTGCCCAGAAGTTATTTTTGACAGGAAGAGGCTTCCAAATCCTGGGAGGCTTCTAATAGCTGCAACTGCTCCTAATCCAGGGAAAGAGAGTCTTCTGCCACCTCTGCACCACACCACCTTCCAAACTCAATGCTAAAATCATCCAGTCAGATGCCACTTCAGCACAATCTCAAGAGTCATGTTTAGTTTCCAGCCTCTTAACTGCCACCTCTCATAAGCAGCACCCATTTGAAAGCCATCAGTTACGTGCCTTGATCTTGAAAGAGGATACCATGGTGAGGAAACCTNGTGGGAAGTGGCAGACATCACCCAATAGGATTGAGGGAAGATGTGTGCTGAGCTCTTTCCAGGTCAACTGGAACTATGATGAATGAATCATCAACTCAGCAAATACCAGTTCAGATGAGGAGAACCTGCTCCAGAACAGATGCTTGTGCCACCATGACTTGTACCTGAAATGCCCTTCTTGGAGTGAGGGGCCCAAAACTGACCCCAGGATTTGAGGGGCAGCCTCCCCAGTGCCCAGTCCAGGGGGACAATCCCTGCCTTGGTCCAGCTGGCCACACTAGTGCTGATACAAGCCAGGATGTTGGTGGCCTTCGTGGCCACCTAGGCACACGCTGGCTCATTTTCAGCTGGCTGCTGATCAACACCCCCAGGAACATTTCCACCAAGCACTTTCCAGAAACTCTTCCTCCAGCCTGGAGCATTGCAGGGGGTCATTGGGACCCAAGTGCACTTCACCTTGTTGAACCTCATCCCACTGACTTTAAAGGGCCCATCGATCCAACCTGGCCAGATCCCTCTGTAGAGCCTCCCTACCCTCAAGCAGATCAACACTCCAAAGCCACAACTGGTGTTGTCTGCAAACTGACTGAGGGTGTCTCGATCCCCTCATCGAGATAATTGGTAAAGATATTAAAAAGAACAGGTTCTAGCACTGAGCCCTGGGGACACCACTTCTGACCAGTCACCAGCTGGACTTAACTCCATTTACCACCACTCTTTGGGCCTTGAACAGCTGGTTTTTTATCCAGTGGACTATGCACCCATCCCAGCCATGAGCAGCCAGTTTCTCCAGGAGAATGCTGAGGGAAATGTGTCAAAGGCTTTGCTAAAGTCTAGGTAGACAAACATGTCCTGAAATTTGTGATTTCCAAATACCGAGTCTTCTCTCAAGTGTCACAATTCCTCTAACTGTTCTTGCTCTATTTTTCAGTGTCCCATGTCCCACCTCTGATTTCATTTTTATCCTATCACTATGCCTGATACTGAGTCAAGGATTATCCAAGTATCTCAAGAGTCCCAGATCCAGTCATTATCAGTTTACCAATTTCTTAAAACAAAAAGGCAGGCTGATTTTTTTTCCCCTTAAATCTATTTTGTGTTTTCTGACAATTTCCCTTCCAGTCTGAGCTGTTCTAGGATTCAGTCAAACTTACCTTTTCAGGAATAATACCTTTTCTCTTTTAGTGGGGTAGATGTGTTGATATAAGAGGAGCAAGGGAAATATTCATACTAAACTACAGGAAAGTCTTCTGGTTTGTATTTTTCATACTGAAAGTGAAAACTGCTTCAAGATCAAATAGGCTAATTAAATCATAACTGAATTGACTGTGAGAATTCGGCAGTCTCAGGTACATACCTGGCATTATCTACAAGTTCAGCAAGGGCACCAAACAAGAACTCATGGGTAGTTCTGCAACAAAACAGAATCAGCAGAGTTACAGTGACATTTAAAAAGCGGTACCTTCAAATAAACAAGAATCTCAACTGCATATTAAACAAACTCAATGTTATGCCTACAGCACTGCTGTCTGCCACCGAGAGCAGACAAGGAACAGGCATTCAGCTGTTCAGGAGCCAGGCCCTCAGCAGACAGGCTGCCCTGGGGAGTCCCAGCCAACAACTGCTGCTCACTATGGCCTAAAAACACTCCATGGCAAAGAGACACACCGGAGAAGACCATGGACCTCATGAACCAGCCTATGAATCAGTCAACAATCCATATAAATCCATCGTTACTGACCACATTGACAGGTCTCTTCATGGCGACTAAACATGGCCTATATGTTAAACACGGACAGATGAGGATTATGCCTAAGGTGCCTCTTCACCATGCACACATTCACTGCCCAGAAGTTATTTTTGACAGGAAGAGGCTTCCAAATCCTGGGAGGCTTCTAATAGCTGCAACTGCTCCTAATCCAGGGAAAGAGAGTCTTCTGCCACCTCTGCACCACACCACCTTCCAAACTCAATGCTAAAATCATCCAGTCAGATGCCACTTCAGCACAATCTCAAGAGTCATGTTTAGTTTCCAGCCTCTTAACTGCCACCTCTCATAAGCAGCACCCATTTGAAAGCCATCAGTTACGTGCCTTGATCTTGAAAGAGGATACCATGGTGAGGAAACCTCAGAAGTACTCTCCACACGTAAAACGGATAGCTGCCCATGACACTAATAATCACAGAAAATAAACTTCCACATCCATCTTCAACACCTAACCCATCAGCACCGCTCCAATCTGAGGTAAAACACATCAACTTTCAAAGTTATCACTAGAACCACAAGCATGGAGATTTCCATCTCTACAAGCTCCCACTTGCCCAAAGAGACAAGAGAAGTGTTCTGAAGACTACCTTCCTGATCAGAAGCCTTCCACAGGAGCTCAGCATGGGTACTCTTTGAGCAGGATTGTCTGTGCAGAGATTTCAAGTGCTCCCTCAAGTTTATGACCACCTGCCTACTCAGTTCCCCAAATCAACATCCCAGAAGCTTCTTTAGGGAGTGACCCACATCAAGAAAAACCCAAAAGCAAATGGATGCTGCAGCACTAGTAACCATGATTTGTTAGCAGCTGTTACTCTACAACTTAAGGAATGCTTCAAACTAAGGAAAAGACGCAAGTAAGATACAAACGGGTACCTCCAAAGAAGGATACTGGAACAGAAGAGCTGAAAATGTAGCTGTGGGTGGATAAGAGAGGCAAGAGAAAACATGATTTCCACACAGGCTGACACCACATTCAACTCAAACATCTACCAAAACTGGAACCTCTCGTGATGACACAAGCAAAGAGAAACCTTGCTACAAGCAAGTGTAATCCACTCTAGCTATTCATCATTAACAAAAACATATATACACTGTAAGTATCTTCTATTCAGTATATTAACCTCAAAACACTTATCTTGTCACTATCTAACTGAAGCCAAGTGCTTTGGCCTGACTCAATCAGCTCAGCTTTAACAACAAACAAGGTCTTGCCTTATGGTCAGATGTGTCTGAAATACATCACACCTGCCATTATCAACTGGCAACAGTTTTCCCCCATCTCCCCGAAAAAGGCTTAGGATTGTTTTACTTGCAACATAAGTTTAAGAAACGTGAGGCAAGCTGTTGGCAAAATGGAGTCTATCAGAGTTTGCACATAACCTGCAGACACTTAAATATAAGGTAGGCGGTCATCATCAGAGACAACAGTAACTTGTATCAGTCAGAGCACTTGGAATACACTGTTACGGGCCATGTAGCTGATGAAAGACACATGGAAGAAGGAGGAGTGTTATCAAAACCTGCAGTCTCAACAACAACTCATCTGGGCAGAAGGAGGCTGGCTTGGCCCTTCCTACAACTTGCAACTTCCATTTGAGACAGCTCGATGCAGGAGTGGAGGCTTGGCAAGGAAAGGAACAGGAAAGTCCAATGATACCCATTTATGGAAATCGGGGTTACAGGAGGTCAAGTCAGATGACTCTGTAGAACATGACCAATTTCAAACACCTCTACAAAAAAAATCAATTTGAGTAACATCCTAAGGGAAGAAAAACTTGTTCTGTGAACAGTTCTTAGCAGATCACCCCTATTTAAACCCAGCTGGGCTCCTGACTCCACAGAGTCAGACCAGTATCCAATCACTAATGAGAGACAGAAGACTTCATTTCTGTTCTGAAGGCCACACGTGGGAAAATGTTTAAGCTTGGCACCCACAGGAGGAAGGAGAGCTCCCCTCTCAGTACTGCACTCTGTCTAGGCCAGAACAGCAAACACACACAAGACAACAGAGCTTGGGGGGTGGGGAGATTGTTTGCTATTACCGGTATTCCTCAAGTTCACCACTGAATCATTTTGAAGTCTATTTGAGTGAAACCTTCTTCCACTCCAGCTGTATTCAACAGGACAATTCTAGCTACAGAAAAAAAAAAAAATTAAAAAAGCTCAATCATGAGCTAAATCCCACCTGCTGCTAGAAGGACAATTTCAGCTGTTAGACTTTTAACAAACTCCTTCAATTTTGCGTTACAAATACTCAAAATATGCAAAACCAAGTCATTTGGGCTCCAGTGTGGTTTTGTGATAATCTCAAGGAGTGGCTTTGGAAGTATCCTAAAGTAGCAGTATTTAATGAAAAACAACATGAGGGCAAGCAGGTGACCCTGGGAAGTCATAAAAACAGTGCACAAGTAATCCTCACATGCTTACACACAGTGACTTTCAGTCTAGGGTCTGAAAGAAATTTCACATGGAATCATCCAATGGTTTGGGTTGGAAGGGACCTTTCAAGCTCATCTAGTGCAGCACCCCTGCAGGGAGCAGGGACATTTGCAACTAGAGCAGGTTGCTCAGAGCGCCGGCCAACCTCACCTGCAATGGTTCCAGGGATGGGGCAGCGACCACCTCTCTGGGCAACCTTGGGACAGGCTCTCACCACCCTCAGTGTAAAAGATTTCTTCCTTCTCTCTAGTCTAAATCTCACTCTTTTCCTTTAAAACCATCACTCCTTGTCCTAAAGCTACAGGCCTTGCTGTGGGCTGTCCCCACTCAAGAAAAGCTCTTGGGAAAGCAGAGTGGTATTTTTATTTTTAAAATAAAGCAACTGGAATGATTCAGGCACACACCATGTAACTTGCCATCAGATGTGAAAGCATTAAGAAGCTATTGAAAAGATCTGTTACAAGTCCTCAAGTTCAGGGACCAGACAAACTGGCTTCTATAAAGCACTTCAGACCAAGTACTCTGTGTTGGACATACTAAAGCATTTCCTAAAGGAAGTCTTAAAAAAGGAGAAAAAGTAAGACATGGTTTCCTTCCACATCTCAACAGCCCATTTCCTTCCACATCTCAACAGCCAGAGGGCTGATGTTTAACTGCAATTTAGAAACTTCTACCTCCATGACTCTAAGAACAACTCTAGGACTGAAATGAAATTTGTCTGAGCTAGAATGGTCTTCCTCAGCAAGAGAGAGTAGCCCAAAAGCAGGAGTCTCCCTTATCAAAAGGCCTTTGCTGTTCTTGGGTTCATTTTGGGGTGGGTTTGGTTTTTTTTTCTCCCTGAAATGTTCATTTGTCATGGGTTTGGGTTTTTTTGCTTTTAAAAATGACCTCCATTGTTTCCATTCCTATTAGCTGGGAAGCATTTGGCTTATTCACTGATCCCCAGAATCCCAAGACTCTTCAGTCATAATGGACAGAAAGTTCTGCCTGTGGCTTCTTCATATGCCTCAGCTTCCAGCCGCTCCGCACAATTCTGCATGCGGTCATAGCAGCAGCAGTCCTGTAGCAGAAGCCATGGTGGCAACGTGAGGTAGCTTTACTATTTATTACTTCAGGGCAGCAACAACCCATGAGCCTCTCTGGCAGCACAGACACTATCTTCTGGAGACAGCCAGAGCTGTGGTGTTCTGCAGGCAAACACAAACTGCTGACGGAGCTCTGCCACAATCTTCTCATCTGTACAAACGTTTTCTGCAGCTGGACATGAGAATTTCACAAATCAGGGACAGCACCAGGAATGTGACTCAGTATTGCCCATCATCTTCAGGCACCAGACTGCTCACTCCATGTGCAAATGCTACCAGCCAAGCCACAAGATACAGACCCAGGAGTGTCACTGGGCTGTTACCAGTTTTCTTCTGTGCAAAACCCATTGCTTTGCTGATGCTGGAAAGAAATGGATCATAATGCTCTGGGAATATGTAAGCGAGATGCATCTTAGTTGCTCTTGCACACCTGTCTTGTGTTCCCAATAAAACTAGCGAGATCCACTTTGAAATCAAGTTGCCCATGTTTCTGTGCATGAGAAGCCTTTAGACTGCTGCAGACCACTGCAGCCCTTCACTCCAAGCTTGCCTTCACACACTGAGAAGGGAAAGTGAGAAGATAAGCCATCACTTTATTTCTTCTTTCCCTGATGGCAACAGTAAGGGTCAACTCTTTCACAAAAGATTAGAAGACAATCTTATGCCAGTGACCAGCTGATCAAAACAAGGAAATGCCAAGTGTGGCTCACATTGTTCTTCCAGGGCAGCTTGGCGAGGACAAGCTCTTCCTTTAAACTCTTCTGTACGTGGCACAATAAGGCTCCTGCGTGTTACGCGGGTCTCAGATGTGTGTTCCATCCTGATAACCACAGTTTCCTGGTGGCGCTTCCTATTCTCTAGACACGCACTCAGAAGTTATCCATTTTTGACAAGAACTTTGTTTCTTCCCAGATTTTTTTCTGCAGGACTCATCAGTGCCATGGTTCAGGCTGGTTGGCCACACAGCACCATGCAGCTGCTCGCTCACTCCTGCCCCCTCGGTGGGATGGGGAGGAGAATCAGAAGAAAAAGGGAAAAACTCGTAGGTTCAGATAAGGGCAGTTTAATAGGACAGCACAAGGAAAGAAGAAATAATAATAGCAATAATACTAACAAAAGAACATACAAAGCACATGACATAAAATGCAACTGCTCCCACTCCTGAGCCACAACCCCTCCTCCCCCCTGCTCTCCCAGCGCCTATACTGCACATGACATCATATGGTATCGAGTCTCCCCCTGGCCGGATCAGACCGGCTGTCCTGGCTGAGTCCCCTGCCAGCTTCCTGCGACAATCAACCCTGTCGAGCCCCGGGCAATCAACCCCGCAGAAGCCAGAGAGGCCTCGGCACCAGGATGGTGCATTCCCGCCTGGCAGGCACAAAGCGCCCGGGCACCCAGAGGGGTGAGAGCCCCGCGCTGCGCCCCAGAGCCCCCGAGGGCACGGCTGGCCCCACCCGCCTCCTCCCGGAGAGCCCCCGGGGCCCGTCCTCTCCTCTCCGCCCCCCTGCACTCTCTATAAGCAGCAGGCCCGCCCACGGTTCAGCGGGAGCCCGGCCCGGGTCTGGCCGCTCGCCGGAGCCGGGCGCGGCGCACGAGGCTCTACCCCGCGGGGTCGGCGCGGCCTCGGCCGGGCGCACCCATACTTGCCCGCGGGCACACATACAGCCGCCCCGGGGGGCGCGGCCCGGTACTCACGAGTTGGTGTGCAGGTACTCGAAAGTGAGCTGGGCCCGGTTCAGGCTGCTGTAATTGGCCAGAGCCATGGCAGTGGCGGCGGCGCCCGGGCCGCGCTCCGCGTGCACCGGCGGCCCCGCGCGCCTCGAGACCTCCCCCCCACCGGGCCCCGCCCACCGCCCGGAGGCCAGCG
>VYZX01032794.1:16875-41661 GCA_013401335.1 Brachypteracias leptosomus | reverse complement strand
ATTAACAGCTGCCTGAAGAAGAGCCAATATATGTCCAGGTAGCCAAGAAGGCCCATGGCATCCTGGCCTGTATCAGGAATAGTGTGGCCAGCAGGACTAGAGAAGTGATTTTACTCTTTGAAGTGCTGGGGCCTGGGCTGTGAGCCCCAAGTTGGAGTTGACCTATGGATGAGTCGCAACCCAGCAACATGTTTTGTTGTCCAAGTGGTTTCAGGCCCCACAGACAGAACCTGGCCCATGTGTGAGGCTCCAACTGCCCCCAGGTGATTGTGGTTGGGGTGGTGGGCAAGACTAGAGATATATCAACCAGGAACCGACCAGTTTGGGAGAAGCAAGGAGCTGATTAGTTTGAGGAGAGTCCCTGTGGAAGAGAGTTCCTGTTGGGGGCAGCTTGCTGAGCTCTCTCTCAGTGTGGTGTTCCCTCTTGGCTGATTTGAGATAGGGAAGAGCAAACAGATAAAGAATAAAAGATGAGGGGATGTTACTGAGTTGGGTGTTGGCCTGAGGAAGATGAGAGCTAGCAGAACACTCCTGTACTCAGCAGTGGTGAGGCTGCACCTTGAACACTGGGTTCAGTTTTGGGTGCTGCGGCACAAGACAGACATGGAGGTGCTGGAGCAGGTGCAGAGAAGGGCAGCCAAGCTCATGGGGGGTCTGGAGAACAAGTCTTATGAGGAGCAGCAGGACCTGGAGTTGTTTAGTCTGGAGAAAAGGAGGCTGAGGGGAAACCTTCTCGCTCTATAGAACCTCCTGAAAGGAGGTTGCAAGGAGGTGGGTGTTGGTCTCTTCTCACAAGTCACAACTGATAGGACAAGAGGAAATGGCCCCAAGTCAGGGGAGGTTTGGGTTAGTGTGTGAGCCCACACAGGCAGGAAACAGGAACAAGCACAAAGCCACGGTTGAAATGCAAAGAGTAGATTTATTCTTATTACCTTGTGAACCAGGGAATCCCCACAGGGCCAGGGCATGCAGGGACACTGGCACCATGGAGCAGCTTTCCACTATGCTTAGATCTTTCCCGTAGCAGGGCAGGAATCTCAAGTGGGCCTGATAAGATGCCTCTGAGTCCTTCACAGACCTGTATTATCTAAACAGTTATTCTACTTGTCAAGCACACAAAGCTGAGCAGCAATTAGGGTGATATTTGTGTTTTTTTCACAGCTCAGCTGCAAGTCACTTGAGCATGTTTACAATCCTCTTCAGCAATCTTCTGTTCTTTTCACACAGTTAAACTTCTGCACCAAAAGGGGTTCTCAGACTGGCCCAGGCTGCCCAGGGCAGTGGTTGAATCACCATCCCTGGATGTATTCAAAAGCTGTCTAGATAAGGTGCTCAGGGACATTGTTTAGAAGTGGGCCTGGTAGGTTTAGATAATGCTTGGACTTGATGATCTTAAAGGTCTTTTCCAACCATAGTGATTCTGTGAACTTCAAAGTGCCTTCCCTTAACGGGCTGTGCAGTCATGGTGGAAGCTTTGGTTTATTCTTTCATGTTGTGCTGCATGATTCGCTCTGGTTGTCTCCCTGCACAGAATGAAAACTTCTTGCTGTGAAATATACTCCTCCCTCAAAGCAGCATAAGGTCTTCTTTGAATGGACTAGGCCTGTCTCACTCAGAGAAGTCATCAGAAAGCTCTACCTTTTCTTGTGCATGAGCAGAATCTCAGAGCTGACTCAATACAACACAAGAACACAAGCCATGAAGTCAAGAATTTAGAAGGTGGTAGTATTTTCCCCCCTGGCTTTTCCCAGCGAGGAATTCTGCCTTCTGTGACCTGAGGTTGACCTCTTTCTTGTGTTCATAGTCACATCTGTCCAGCTTCTCCATCATTCATCTCAAGGAGCAGAGCATTTTGCTGACTAAATGCAAAGGAGTCATGAAGTTTTTCTCCCATGTTGGGAGACCTGAATCTGGCCTTTCTTCTCTCTGGAGCAGTCTTGTAATGAGCAGTGAGTAAGTCAGTCCTCACAAGGCGCGCAGACCATGGTGTTCCAGTATGAACACCTAGACATGTATGGGAGTGGCATGAAGCTCAGAGACCTTTTCCATAGTGCCAAGGGTCAGCTTCTCACTTCTTCGTCTCACCATGAGTACTCCAGGTACCAGTACAGGTTGGGGACTGAGCTGTTGGAGAGCAGTGTAGGAGAGAGGGACCTGGGGGTTCTGGTGGACAGCAGGATGGCCATGAGCCAGCAATGTGCCCTGGTGGCCAAGAAGGCCAATGGCATCCTGGGGTGTATCAGAAGGGGTGTGGTTAGTAGGCCGAGAGAGATTCTCCTCCCCCTCTACTCTGCCCTGGTGAGACCACAGCTAGAATACTGTGTCCAGTTCTGGGCCCTCAGTTCAAGAAGGACACAGAACTGCTGGAGAGAGTCCAGCACAGAGCCACAAAGATGATGAAGGGAGTGGAACATCTCCCTTGCGAGGAAAGGCTGAGGGAGCTGAGTCTCTTTAGCTTGGAAAAAAGGAGACCTTATTGTTTATAAATATGTTAAGGGAGGGTGTCAGGAGGACAGAGCCAGGCTCTTCTCAGTGACATCCAATGACAGGACAAGGGGCAATGGGTGTAAGCTGGAACAGAGGAGGTTCCACCTAAATATGAGAAGAAACTTCTTCACGGTGAGGGTGACAGACACTGGAACAGGCTGCCCAGGGAGGTTGTGGAGTCTCCTTCTCTGGAGATGTTTAAAGCCCACCTGGACGTGTTCCTGTGTGACTTGGTTTAGGTGATCCTGCTCCGGTGGGGGGATTGGACTAGATGATCTTTCGAGGTCCTTTCCAATCCCCGACATTCTGTGATTCTGTGAATTTAAATTCCTTATTTCAGTCTAGGTCCCATTCTCAGTGAGACACTGACTGTCAGAAGTGACTTTGTAAATGAGTTTACAGAATGGAAAGGGTGAGAATAGATGAGAGCAGGGAGACATCTTGAAGTGAGAACAAGGGAACTGCCAGGGAATGGTGGCTGGTGAGGATCCTCCACTTCCAGGAGGCTTCCCTTGTCCTGAGTCCCACTTTGATTAATGAACCAAGCAAAGCTGTAAAATGTCAACATAGCACCTTCAGCACCTCAGGCCTAACCCAGAAAATGCTGTCTTTGTGGGAATGATGTGCAGAAGAGCCCACAAGAAGCTAGTAGAAGAGAAGTAGTGGTGGTGGAAGTAGCTGACAAACACAGAAATGCCAGGTGGCATGAGCCCATCATCAGAGATTGACAGTTTGGCCCAGGTTGGGTGTTTTTTCACAGGGATGCTGCATGGACCCAAGTCTGGAGGCTTCCTTCTGTCTAGGTTGTGATTGCATTATGTTTTTAGTGGCCTCTACCAACATTAGAAGGTGTGCAGGCTTCTTAGCAAGGTGACTAACTCACAGAATTATTTTTTTTCATGAGTAAGTAGTTTTCCCTGTCTCATGATTTGAAACATGTGGTCTGTGTTGCCTGAGGGTCTTTGTTCAGCTCAGAGTGGCTGTTTAAAGCAGCCTGATGGATGTGCCTGACACGGGCAGCTCAACAATGTCAACCTGTAGTGAAAAGCTCATGGAAATCTCTTGTGTGGGTGCCTCTTAGAAAGCAGCATCCAAGTAAATTGAGCTGTGATACAGATGAAGAGATAAACAGCTGTATGACCACATCTGGTGCAGAGCATGCTTGGGGAGTGCTAGGGAGGAAGACTCTACATGTTCTTCTCATTAAAACATCTCTTGGTGAAGACTGACAATAGACAACTGCTCCTCTAGCGTGTGCTCTGAATGCTACCATGTGTTAAACATCTTTTGTCATCTCCAAAAACATTGATCTCCCCTGATTTTACATATAGGCAGGTACAAGGTACACCAGAACCCCAGGCTGCCCTTCTGTGTTCTGTGAAGTTGACATCAAAGAAGACAGGCTTGATACCTTGGTAGGAGAGAATGAGAACTTTACAGATGCATAGTCTCTTCTCTGGCTCGTGATGGTTTGCAGGAATCAGTCTGACAGTTGTGAATGTGAAGGCAAGAGGTGGTGTGAGGAATGCCATAATGGCAAACTATAGGGAAAAGCTGTCAGTCAGCACCATGTCAGTGTGGAGCCCCAGGCTGTCCTGACCTCAGCAGGGACTCTCAGGAAGACTGCAGGTTCTCTGGAGGCAGAAAAAAAAAGGTATGAGGCATTTTTTTCAGCAAATTATTTGTTCTTGTCACTCACGTCTTTCATCCAGACACAGTTATTTTCATTAAGAGAAAACAGCTCAGGAAAGGTTTTATCACCACAGTTGGATCATCTCATATGATGTTTTGACCAGTCCTCAGCAATTCTGTAATCCCATCAGTGTCCAGTTTGGAGGCTGTATGGAGGTGTCACCATGCTTGTTCAGTACATCCTGAGCTCCCCTTCTTCATGGGGTCTGGGTTTGTCCTACGCCGATGATCTGGATAGTGCACATTCTTTTCTCACTTGAGCGTAAGTATTTTTAAAAGACCAAAACATTTGCTCTGTAAAAGTGGTTTTGTGTGTGTGCCTCCCCCAAACTATTCCTCTCCCGCTCCCTCCCCACCTGACTAGCATGGAAGAGCAAAGTGCCTGTAGGCTCACAAGGAGTGTGGTGGTAGCACATTTCCTCCAGGGATGTGGGGCAGCGTTGGAGCTGGTGAGGACGGACTGTCTCCAAATCAGCAAAGCTTGAGCCTGTGGGGGATGGTGGGAGGGGAAAGAACCAGGTTGTTGTGTGTATGGCAGGGGGAAATGGGGGAAAAGTAGGGGGCAAAACAAAGCAAATTGTGTGGCTGGGGCTGGTCAGGACCAGGGTGGGCGTCAGGTCAGATGCAGGACAGTAGATCTGCCATGGCCATACAGGTGGGTTTGCCTGGCTTCTGTAGCTGGGGAGTGGGATGCAGCCCCCAGCACCACTGAACAAGTTCCCTGATGATGTCCAGTGTCTGCAGTAAGTGTGGCTCAAAGCAGCATCTCAGTTCATCTGAATCTCAAAAAAGACCTTCTAAGGAATCCCATTTGTGCCCACATCTGTCTGCGTAGTCCTTGATAAAAATGGTCTGGAGGAAGGAGGAATGACAACAAGAGCCCCCCTAGTCCCACCTCCTGAGGAGAGCTGCCCTCAGGCCCCTCCCCAAACTGCTGCTGGCAGTGCCTTTTTGAATTCAGGGAAGAAATCTCCTGACAGACCCCACCACAGCCTCCGCAGTTCACCCAGGCATTTGGCTCAAACTGGGAGGTGACCCTCAGCAGGAGGAGCTCCACCATTTCCAGACAGCAGCCACTGGACCTGTCAGTGCACCTCAGTGCCACCAGAAGACATCTCGACTCCAAACCCTACATGGGGAAGCTGCTTGAAAAATGAGGGAAAACGTCTGGCTCAGGAATGACTCAGGGCTTTGGTATATGGTGTTCTCAAATATTTATTTCAATGTTCTTACAAATGTTTTATTTGAAGAAAAATATTGTAATTGGCCAATATTCCACAGAATCTAAATATTTTGCTCTAGGAGCACTTCCTTCCCCCGTGTGCAGAGGTTTGAGGCTTTGCTGATTACACGGTTTGGGCTCTGGGCTTGGTGGGGCCTCCCCCCACTCTGCTCTGTTTACATGTGACTAGAGCCTTAATCCAACCAGTCATAGCAAGGGGCAGGAAAAATAATTTATCCTTGGTTAATCCTGAAAAACAGCTTTTCATCAGACAGTCTTTTCCACTGAGGATAAGGAAGATGAGAAGAGTGCACGTGGGAAGAGGATGGGATAACTGGGTACAAGCCGAGCCTCCCTGTCCCACCCGCTCTGTCCATGCAGAGAGGAGACACTTGCCAGGGACAACGTGTCCTTGCAAGAGAGTCTGTAACGGTGAGAGCGAGAAGTGGTGGGGAGCAGGCAGTGTGGACTGTGCCACGCTTGGGGCTCATCCCTGCAAGCACCGCGTTGAGGCTCTCCCAAGCTGAAGAGCCTGTGGAGGGGCTTGCCTTCCCTCTGCCTTGGCAAAGCCTATTCTACAAGAATAGACAGAGAGTTGGGGTTGTTCAGTCTGGAGAAGAGAAGGTTTCGAGAGGACCTTATTGTGGCCTTCCAGTATCTTAAGGGGGCTACAAGAAAGCTGGGGAGGGACTTTTTAGGATGTTGGGTAGTGGTAGGACTAGGGGGAATGGCTCAAAACTAGAGGTGGGTAGATTCAGATTAGATGTTAGGAAGTTCTTCCCCATGAGGGTGGGGAGACACTGGCACAGGTTGCCCAGGGAGGTGGTGGAAGCCCTATCCCTGGACATTTTGAAGGCCAGGCTGGATGGGGCTGTGAGTAACCTCATCTAGTGGGAGGTATCCCTGCCATGGCAGGGGGGTTGGAACCAGATGATCTTTAAGGTCCCTTCCAACACTGACGATTCTATGATTTTAAAGGTGCCCACAGTTTTATGGTGCTGGAAAGGTTTCAGGGACACCACATGGTTCCTGCTGTGGAGAAATGTTCTACCCTACACCCAGGGCTCTGCTGTGTGCACCCTGCATGGTCCAGAGATACACTAGGCAGAGAGGGGTGCAAGCCTGTGCTGAGGGCCCCACCTTTGCAGGACCCCCATCAGAGCACACAAGGGGCTGGCTCTGCTCTACCCTCTCCCAAAGCCATGGCAGAGCTGACAGGAGCAACAGTGTGCAGGGTGTTGGTGCAACCTCTGCCCAGCAAGGAGAAGCACGCTCGGCTGAGACTCCACCACCCTGGCCTGCTGTTGAACTATAGCTAGTAAGTTTTGGATCAGCTGGAGGTCCCTGCTGCCACTGAGAGGTCATGTCCTTCACAGGGCCACCAAGCTAGGCATGGTGTGTGGTTGTTAGGGGGACCTGGAGTGATGGTGTCTTTAATGGCGTGTGGTAGTTGGTGGGGATGGTTGTGTGTTTCTAGCTGGGTTATATAGTGTGTTTTGCTGTGAAATGTGGCTGGTGCTCAAGAGATTTCTGTGGGGATGTCAAGATAGCAAAACCCAGAGAGAACAAATGGCAGTCTTCAAAACTGTGAACATGAATTCTTCTGTGGCTTTTACAAGTAGAACTGGAGATACGCTTGGGAAAAGTCCGTCAGCCTTAGAGGGTGCTGTGGGGCACCTGGTGCAGGGGAGGTTGGCACTCCTGCAGTGAGATTCATTGCTCCTTACTCCTTTGCTTTGGCTGGGAGATAAATTTAAAATTCCTTCAATGTCACCTCCAGTAACTTCTTTAAAGGAGCTCTGTTGTGCTCTTTTGGTACAGGTCTCTCCCCCCACTAAGGCTCTCAGTACTGGATTTTTGGAATGTGGTGGTGGCAGAGGCAGGAGGCCAGAGAAACTACAGAGCACCACAACCAAGAGGCAGCTGCTCTTCTGTCCCCATAGTATGGTGAAAAAGGGTGAAGAAGCAGTAGAGCCTTCATTCTGAAAGAGAGTGAAGAGGCCCAAGACTAGCTCAAGAGAAGGAAGGGCCAGGGGATCCAGCCAGGGTGGGGTCTGAGCCCCCCAGCATGGCCAGGCTCAGGGCTGCTGGATGTGCTCAGCAGCCAACATCCACATCACTGGTGTGCCTGAGGGCTTGCAGGGGGCTGCAGTGTGTGGGGACAGCAGCACCTGGGAGCAGCCACGCTCTGTGCAGTGGCAGCGAGGAATTTGGGTGCCCATTGCATCTGAGTTGTTTACAGCCTGGGTACCTGGAGCAGAGCTGCTGTTGACTCAGGGTGCAATGGTCACGAGGAGTACAGCGCTGGTTTGTCACCGCCACGCGTGCTGGAGCTGCAGAACATCCCAGTTTAGTGACTGAAGTTGGGATTGGCAAGAATGGCCTCCAGAAGGGGAAATGGTAGGAAAGCACATCATAGGGAGACAAAGAGCCAGCAGAGCACTGTGGAGTGGGAACATTTGCTGTGGCATAAAGACTGGTTCATACCTGCTTTGCAGAGGATAAATTAATCTTCCATCTCCAAACTGAATTTGAGACCACACAGGAGGTGCTGAATGGTGTGCTAGCAACTCTTCTGTCTGTGGACAGGGCATTTTAATGCAACGCAGCTTGGCCTGCAGCAGACTGGACATCTTGACAAGGACTAAGCCCAGTGCAAGACTTGGCAGAGTCACAGCTGGGCAGGGACAACTCCTGATCATGGCTGTTTCGTTCTTTCTTATATAAGCTGTCTAGACCAGACAAGAAGAAATGAAGCCAACCCTGGCATGAGACCATCGCTCCCTGCATAGATGGCTGCCAACCTTCAGCTTTTGTATTTGAGCTTGTGCAAAGCAAGGGGGTGAGCAGAAGGAGGATGTCAGAAGTCAAGCCAGTTGTGCATCAGAGAAAAGTCTATGAACAACTATAAAAATAATGGAAAAGAACAGTAACTAGTGAGGTTTATTACAACTAGGAAAACATTTGATGTTTTGCACACAGCAGGTACAGCGTTGCTAAGAAATGTCTCCTCACAGTGAGCCCATGAGACTCTGGTAGAGCCAGAGGACACAACACCAGGCTAGGGGAGAGGGGAAGGGTGGTCCCAGGTTTGAGCAGCCCCAAAGAGCACATGCACACTCAGAAATACTTTGCCAAATTTTCTTAATTCCTTTTGGCTATCCCAATAAAGAATCAAGAATAAGGAGAAAATGTGATTAGAAAAGAGTCTGGTCTAGAAACACTTCACATGGCAAACGAGACAGAAGGGCCAGTGGGTGGGGCAGGTGCTGAAGGAACCAGAGCTGTCACCAGAGAGCAGCAGACCCAGGCTCATCCTCTTGGTCCTCCATAAGGACATGATAGTCCTGGAATGTGGGACTGACAGGCTTCCCTTGGCCTGCTGGGAAATGTGACACAGACAAGCCTTGCAGCAAGTGGGAGGACATGACCCACTGGGTGCAGTCCACCAGACAGCCCTTTGCCAGCGCATAATCTGGCCCATTAGCAAATACCAAGACTGGGCTGTTGCAGGTTTTCCATACCAGCTTCCAGCTGTCACGGCACGATGTGGCACTGGTGCCTGTGATGCTGTTTGGATGCTGCCTGGGCCCGTCAGAGCAGCCTGAGGGACGCGGCATGAGGGGCTCTGCCTGGGCTTTGCCCCTGCCCACAGGCTTGTCCCAGTCCTGGATCAGCAGCTGTGCCCCGTGGGGCTGCCTGTGGGCTACCTGTGAGAGGGGTTATGTGGGGTGTCCCAGGTAGCCCTGGGCTTGGTGCTGCATCTTCCTCCACACAGGCAATTCTGCTGCTCGGGGACAAAGCTTGAGGCTGCAGAGAGGAGCTGGGGAGCCCAGGGGATTTGGCCACCTCTGCCCAGGATTGTTTGGCCTTGCCTGTGGTACAGTGGTGCCATTGTTGTGTTTCTGTCACCCTAAGAACCTTCCCCAAACTCATCCCTGCAAGAAGAGTCATCCTGTTCTCAACACACAGCTTGTGAACGAAGCCAGTTTTTAGAGCAGTCTGAAGAACTGATTGGCTCCCCCTCAGCATCCTGATGGCAGAAAAGACTGACAGGCAGGGTCCTCAGAGATGCAGGTGGCTGCTGGAGGTCTTCTGGGAAGCCCCTGGGAGGGCTAGCATGTTTGGGGGTGTCTGGAGACTTGGTTTTAGGGGTAAGTTACCAGGAGTGGCATCTTTCCTGAACCCCCATCCTTTTTCCAAACCCTTCCTTTCTTGGCCACAGCAGATGTCAGTGTTGTGATTTATAGACTCTAGAGGTGTCCCCAAAAGGGAAAACATAGCTGTGCTCCCTCAGCGTGACAAAGAAGATGGAAAGGCCGGGGGGGAAGGGTGCTGAGGAGGGATGGGTCACCTCTTAGGAATGTCCTGCTTGTGAACGTACTGAAGCAGCCTCCCAGCCCGTCACACACAGCGGGGCCTTGTGCAAGCTCCCAGAGCTGAGACCAAGCTGGAGCCTCCCTCTGGTCTGAAGGCACCGAGGTCTTTCTGTCCAGCTACAAATGTGGCTTTCGAGATGGCCAGGATCCGTGGTCACCCTGGGCCTCAGTTCCCACAGCCACCACCCAAGGTGCAAAGCACAGCAGGGTAAGACCCTGTGCTCTGGGAGAGGTGCAGCCCTTGGGTACAGCTGGCAGCCTGAGCAGGCTGAAGGGGACGCTCTGCAGCCTGGCAGCGTGGGCTGTGTGGGGTTGCAGCTCAGCAGCAAGCTCAGATGGCAGCGCTGCAGGGAGCGAGGCCATGGCTGTGCCTCGGTGGACACCCAGCAGCTCTTCAGCCAGGATGGGCACCAAGTGCTCAGCCTGGGAACACGTGTCGCTGTGGGCAGATTGATTGGGAAATGCTGACACGCAGCAGCAAAGGTAAATGCCCACTCGTCCTCATGGGCTGGCAGCCCTGTTGGCACTGAGGATGCTGATACCAAAGTCCTGGCCATTCTCAAGTGCTCCAGTCCCCCAGGCCCACTGTAAAGGAGCAGGCTGCAGCCTTGGGGACTGTGCTCTGAGCAGGTGCCACTCCAGCCCCTGCCTCCAAGCTCCCTCTGCTCCCAAAAGACACAGTGCCCTGCCTGTGGTTGCATCCTGCAGTGCAGGGTGCTGTGCAGTGCCATGGTCCTTCCACGGGCTACTGGGCTTCTGCAGCACTGGGGACTGACAGTGTTTCCTTCTCTCCTTCCTGGCAAGGTGGAGCAGGATGGTGTTGGAGGCACTGCAGCAGGAGCAGCTCCAGGCTCCTATGGTGGTTGGGGTGTTGCAGGACAGACCCTGGCAGGGGAGTCCACATGGTCCTGCTGGGCCCTTTGCTGGCCCCTTTGGCAGGGCAGGGAGTGGAACAGGCTGTGCTTGCTTCACAGAGTCTCTGGGGACTCTGAGCAGAGCAAGGGACAAAGGTGAGCAGTAAAAAATCCAGGCAATAGACTCACTCCTCTGGGGTTTAACTCTGCTCGCCAAGGCTGTGGCAGGGCAGGAGCTCGGTGCAGCCCCGCAGCAGGCTGTGGGCTGGCCCAGGGCATGGTCCCGCAGAGAGGACGCACTGGGTGGCCCTAACAGGATCCTGCCACTGCCAGAGGCTCCCTCCGAGGCGCACAGGGTGTGCCCGGTGCGGGCTGACCCCCCCAAGCTCTTGCCAGCAGCATGCCTGGGCCCTGCCGCATGCCTGGCACAAACGGCCAGCCTGGCCTGCGCCTCCAGGGCAGCATCAGCAGGAACACCAGAGCCTGGAGACAGATGGACAAACCTGCTCGTGCTCTTCTTTGTGTGCAGGTGGAGTGATACAACAGAGATCCAGCCCTGGATCCCCACATTTGGGACAAATTGCCTCTAGCTCATAAAGCAGCAATGTGTGCTTTCTATGTGCTGGTTCCCACATGTGCCAACCCGGCATGACAACTGGATTCCCCAGTGCCCACAGCAGCATTGCCCCTCCTCTGTCACCCTGGAGGTGGGACCTCCCTTGTCACAAGGCTCCTTTCCCATCCCAGGTGATGCAGCACCCCCAGGACAGGCAGGAGGCTGCTTGGTGCCGGTGCCAGCAGCAGGGTGTGAGGAATCCATGCTGTGCTGGCTCCCAGCAGGACGTGAGTCACACCTGAGCAATGGGCACCTGTGCTTGGGCACAAATGCCCTGTCCTAAGCAAATGGCACCAGTTAGAATCAAAGAATCATTTAGGTTGGAAAAGACCTTTAAGATCATCCAGTCCAACCATAACTCTACTCTGCCAAGTCTGCTGTGAAACCAAATCCCTCAGCAACACATCTCCACAGCTTGGAAATGCCTCCAGGGATGGGGACTCCACCACTGCCCTGCCCAGCCTGTCACAGCCCTTCACAACCCTGCCCAGCAAGAAATTGTTCCTCAGCTCCAACCTCAACCTCCCCTAGCACAACTTGAGGCCGTTTCCTCTTGTCCTATCACTTGTTACTCGGGACGACAGACCAGCACCCACCTGGCTTCAACCTCCTTTCAGGTAGTTGTAGAGTTCACCAGTTCTGTGCTGGTGGATGGTCCCTATGTCTGGTCTGGTCACAATAGAGCTGCTGTGCTCCTGCCCTCTCCCACCCCCGCTGCACCTCTTGTCCTGCTGCTTCACAGACACCCTCCCATGAGTGTCCCCTGGCCATCCACCCTGTCCTGCCCAGCTTCCATCCACACCCCAAAGGGGAGAGAGGGGGGCAGCCCTTCATCCACCCATGTCCTGCCACGTCTCTGTGGGGTGCATCCAGCCTCAGGTCCTGCCACCTCTCCGAAGGGGGACTGCCCTACATCCACCCCCAGGTCCTGTTGCTCTGGCCTTCATGCCAGTCTCAGCACTATCACAGCTATGTGGTGTCCAGGCACCTGCTGTCCAGGGAGATCTTGGCACATCCTCACACCCAAGGGTGCAATCCCCAGGAGGGAGAGGAGGAGGAGGAGGCACAGAGCCCAGCTGCTCCCGCAGCCCCAGGGAGCCAGAGGAGCTTCTCCCCTGCCCAGGAGCTGGGTGCCACCAGGGCCCTCTGCCATGGGATGCCATGGGATGCCCTGGGAAGTGGGTCTGAGAGCCCTGAAACTCTGTCAGGATTATGTCACTGTTTATAATAGCACAATGTTCCATGGGAGCTGCCCTGGTGTCGGCATGCAGAGGAGTGGCAGCACCAGGCTACACGTGTGCTTGCCGTGGGCAAGCAGCACAAGCTAAGAGCTATCCTTGTCTTCCCTCTCTTCTGCCCTGGGCACCTCTAGCTGCTTTTGTCAGCCAGGGCTGGGTGCCTGACCCAAACATCCCCATGGGGTGGCAGGTCCCCCCTCCTTGGCTTTCTCTGGGAGATGGGGCCAGCCAGAGCCGGCCCATTTGTGACATTGGGAGTGGTCACAAAGTGTTGGGTGTGGGGAGGAGTGACACAGGTCTGTGGGTGTCAGGTGTTCCTAGGGGATGAGGGATGAGGCTGGGAAAGCTCCTGCATGCTGCTGAAGCAGGCAGCAGGAGGGAGGAGAGAGGGTTCTCACGTCTGTGCTGCCAGGGTGCCACTGGCAGGACAGCAGGACAGCCTGGCCCTGTGCTCCTCTCTGCTGCCATGCAGTCCGGGTCACGGACTCAAAAGAGAATGAATTCTTGCCTGCTGCCGCCACCAAGTCCCTACTCTGGTCTGTATCATCCCACCCAGACAGGCAGGTGTCCCTGGCCCCTGGCCCAGGCCAGTCCCAGACACATGCTGGCACAGCACAATTCCATCACTAGTATTTAACATCATGTTTAACACCCACAAAGGGAACCCAAAGACTCCTCCTCCCCTTGCTGCACTAGTCCCCTGGCTGGGGGAGCCCCCAGGGACCAGGATCCCTGCTCCCTGGTGCAGGTTTGTCCCATCTGCTGGGCCATCTGCCTGCCTGCCCCTGCACACACAGGCCTCCCCAGGCTCTGTGCAAGCTGCTGAGGTCACGCCCTCGCCTGCCCACCGCTGCCATGCTGCTGCCCCCAGAGCCAGGCCTGGAGCTAGAGCCCCTGTGCTCCCCAAGGGGCTTGTGAATCTCTCCTTGCTGCACTTTGACTGCAATAAGGCGATCTGCTTCTCCAAGGCTGGGGAGTGAAGCAGGACTGTGGGCTCTGCTGCACTGGCCCTGTGAGAGTGTGGATGGGGCATTACCAGGGGTGAGTGAAGCCAGGAGATGTGCAGAGCTGGGAAACAGGATGGACACCACGGCACATGCTGAGAGCTGTGCATCCAAGGCTGCTTTACCAGCATCGCTCAGCGCGCTTCTGCAGCTGGGGGACCTGTGCAGGCAGCCCAGCATCAACGCTCCCAGCTGAGGACCAGTATCCAGTGCTAATGCTCCAGTGCTGCTGGCAGCAGGGCAGGAGAACAAACCAGTTGCACCCCGTCCTCAAGCTGAAGGTTTCCAGCAGGGTTCGATTTTTGCCCCAGGCCTGCTCCCCAGGCACAGCCTCAGCCAAACCAGGACCGTGTAGGGCCAGGAAGGGCTGAGGACACCACGGGCAGCTCCTGGATGCCAGTGAGTGCTGGGACTATGTGGGGCAACACCACCCTGTCCTCAGGAAGCCCTCGCAGGATGGGGGACTCTGCCAGTGCCCTGGGAATTAATCTTGTGGAGGTGTCAGGGAGAGACTAAAAGGAGCCGCACCGAGTGCACAGGGGTCCCCGCATACTGCGGGCAGAATCAGGCTGAGGGGACCGTGAATGGGCCGGTCTCGGCTGCGGGCTCCGCTGGGCTGCTTGAGGGGGGATCGCCCTCTCCCGAAGCCCCCTCCGGCACCAGGGGCTGGGGGCACGAGGCTGCTCTGCGCTGCACCCGCATCCAGGGGGCTGCTAAAAGCCGTGGCGAAAAGCTGTGCCGGGACGGGCCCTGGGCGAGCGTGCACCGGGATCGCGCCGGGGCTGCGATCCCCCGGCGGGCCGGGCCCGAGCTGCGCGGCACCGACACTCGCGGCGGGTGCCCTGGACTCCGTGTGGGGCGGGGGGAGCGCGGGCCCCACGGCACGTTGCGCCGGCTCAGCTCGGCCCCACGGCACCGGCACCGAAACCCGCTCCCCGGGTCCGACGGCCACTGGTCGGTGCCACCCCCGCGCCCAGCGGGGCGGGGCCAGGCGGGGCCGTCCCGGCGCCGAGAGCCAATGGTGGCGGAGGGCGCGTGGGTGGGNCGCGGTGGTGTCGGGAGTGGAGTCGAACGCGGGTCTGTGCCTGCCGCTCTCCGTCCGTGCCTTTGTGGAGCAGGTCGGCGCCGAGCCCCAGCCGGCAGCCGCGGGATGTCCCAGGAGAACCTCCTCGCCATGGACGAGGGCGCGCTGCGGAAGCTGGTGAGACCCTGCGGCGGACGAGCCGGGGCACGGCGCTCTCTGCCCGCGCAGCCCTGTCTCGCTTGTGGCGGCTCCCGGGGTCGGTGCGCGCCCGGCGGTTCCTCAGCTCCCGGTGCTCAGGGAGGGGAGGCCGGTGGCTGTCCGCGGCGCGGGTGGGAGCAGGCGGCCGGGCCGGCTCCAGGGGCCGAGCGGTAGCACGGGCCCGTCGACGCCTCCGCGGGCGGTGGAGATGCCGCGGCCCCTCAGCCTGACACGGAGCTTGCTGCGGTTCTTGGAGGGTCCCGAACAAACAGCACTGGAGGGGCCCAGGCTGGCCCGGGTCGGAGCTCCGGGCACGGGTGAGCTCTAGCGCAAGCGCCCGTCTTGTCCCGGTGATTCCGGAGAGTTCGACCCCGCTGCCTGGGCCACACTTGGCCCTTTGCTCGCACCCGCGCTCAGCCCCTAGCGTCTGTCCCTTGGCTTCATCTCCTTGGCCGGCAGCTCCCGCCTCGGACCTTTCCCGCTGCCGGCTCGGTTACCTACTCGCCGCTCTCCCGGTGCCGCTGCCCTCTGGCCCGGGTCTCTGCTCCTGCGCTGCCTGGGGCTGGTTCGGTGCCGAGGCTGCTTGCCAGACTCGGTGCCCGCATGGGTGGGCGGCCGCTGCTGGACCAACGTCCCAGTCGCTTCCCTGCTCCGGAATAAGAGCCAGAGCCGAGCCCTGGCCCTGCGGCTGCCGTGGCCGGGTGGGCTCGGGGAGGATCAGCGCCAGTGTCCCCAGGCCGGGGGTGCTGGGTGCTGGGCTCTGACCTGCTCAGCCAGGGCCGCCGTGCCGGGATGCCCTCCAACAGCCCAGCTTTGGGCAGCCCTGCCCCGTACCCTCCAGCGCCGGGCACTGCAAGCTGGGGCCGGGGGTTGCCCGGTGGCCCGGGGGCTGAGCGCGGGCGGCCCGGGCCGGCGCTGGGAACGGTGTCAGCAGGAAGCTGACTCAGCCGGGAAGGGCCGGCTGCGGGACAGGAAAGGGTCGGGATGCCTCGGGAAGCGGGAGCCGCGCCATGCCCGGGCAGGGGCTCCGGCCGTGCCCTGCGCTGGGTGACCCGCAGACCCGCCCGGTGGCGGCGGGTGACATCGGGGCCCTGGAGAGGTGGGTATGGGTGCTCTGGGTTTCTCCCTGTCCTGCCAGGACTCCAGCGCTGTCCCAGCTGAAGTCTGAGCTGAGCACCGGGATGGAGTGGGCGTCGTGTCCGAGGTGCAGCCGGGCCTCCAGCCGCCCCGGGGAGGGGGATTCTCCCCCGAGCAGCAAGCGCCGCTTCTCCCCGGGGCTTCGGCTTTGGCCGGCAGGGGCTTTGCATCCCCAGAGCACCCTGCTCACGGCTCAGGTCTCCTCGTGCCTGTGCAGCATGGGCAGGGGAAAGCCTGTTCTGAGCTGACGTGAGGCTGTGAAGGAATTATTTTTCTTTCTGGTTAGGTTTTGGCTCTGCTCAGCTGGAAGAGGATTAGTCCATATAAGGGAAAACTGCCTCTCCCACCACTTCCTCCCTGCTCTTCTGCTCTTCCCAGCCTTCGGCTCTGGGCTGCTTTTCCTCCTTTCTCCCAGCAGTGAGCCCTCGGCAGCAGCATGACACCCCTGGGGGTCCTGGAAGAGGGACGCAGGGGGATGTGAGCAGGTCCCTGCATCCCCCTCGCTGGGACCATTGCTGTGCTGGCTGGGCTGGGAGTTGCTGGGAAGCCTCTGCCCTCCATCTCCCTCCCATAGGCATGCATGAGGTTCCCTCCCCAGCTGCCTGCCCATACCCCAGTCCCGGGGATGCCAGTTAGGATGAAGCTATGGTGCAGCATGAAGGTCACCAAAGGCTTGGTAGAGCCCAGGGAGGGAGCTGTGGGAAACAGAGTGGGTGCTGCTGCAGGGTGGCCCTTAGCTGGTTGTCTGGAAGCTGGGGTGCTCAAATAGAGCACTCAGGGCTGTGTGGAGCTCCAGGCTGTGGTCTGCTGGCCTTGGGCTGGGGAATGCTCCCCTTTCCTGGCCCCTCCAAATCTCAGCCTAGTTAATTAGACAAGGCAGGATGCAAATCCCCTTGCAGCCAGGGGCAGGGCAGGCTTGAGCTAGGAAAGTCACAGCCATGAGGTCCCCTTCTTGTTACACCCGGTGGCATTTGGGAAAGGCTTCAGTGATTCCAAAGAGCTTTGCATCCCTGTCGTGTCCCCATCACCCACGTGGCCTTGCTTTCCTCTGTCTGGGAGGCAGCCATGCTCTCTGTTGCTCCTTCCAAAGGTGACAGTGAAACCTGGGGCTCAGGAGGTGTTTGCTGTGCCTGACTCCTGTGCCGCCTGTGCCCAGGCCCCAGCCTCCCAAGTGTTCTGAGCTCAGCTGCTCTGTGGAGCTGGGTGGATTCAGGGCTAATTACAGCCTGCGTGGAGGAGCTGCCAGTTGTGCTGGGGCTCTGACTGCTGCTGTGCTTGGGCATAGTTGGGAAAGCAGTCCACGGGTGCCTTGCCAGCACCCTTTTCACAAAGCCACTTTGTGTGTGTGCTGAGGCGGGCGTTTGCTCCTAACCTTTAATTTGCTGTTGGCTGGGCAGCGCCTGTGGGGCCCTGGCATGTGCCGATCCCTGGGCCTGCCTGTGCTGGCAGGATTTGGCCCCTTGACCCCTTCCCACCCCTGGCTCCAGCTGTGGGTTCCAGCCCCCTCTCCCTCACTGCTAGCCACGGAGCCTCCAAAGCCGCTCGTGTGCCTCATCCCAGCTTCAGCTGGTGTGCCAGGGACTAGGCTCTTTCTCCTGCCCTGCTGCCTTTCCTCCCATGGGGAGGACCTTCCAGGACGTGCGTGTGGGTCAGGTCCCAGCTGGAACCTTCTTGGCAGGGCAGATCTGTGTCATACAGCACAGAGGTGCCAGGGTGTCCCCTGCTCTGGGGTGCACAGTGTCCCCTCGCAGCCCCCATACCTCCCAGCACTCTTGGCTCCCACAGCTGCTGCCCCCCAGCCCCTGTCGCCCTGGCCCAGCTGCCGGGGCCGAGCCGTGCCCTGCCAGCAGCTTCTCTGGGGTGTGCTGGTGCGCGATGGAGAACTCTGCTGGTCTGTCCTCGGCTGCGGGGAGAGCCGTGCTTGCCACTGGGCCTCCACCCCAGCCCCTCATTTTGGGCTGGACCGGGCTCCATCGCTCCCCCACCATGTGCATGGTGGAGCTGGGCTTTCCAGACGGCCAAGATGGCCCCAGCCCCGCTGGAGCAGCGTGGGGACAGGCCATGTCTCGGCGCCTTTGTCCCAGCAGCCACTGTCCCTGCCTGCAGCAGCATCCCCAGCCTGTGGTGGCTGCCCAGCATGACCAGGCCCAGTGCAGATGGGAAATGGGAGGCCCATGCAGATGGACGGGCTGGTTTCCTCCCTGCCATGCCCCTGCCCGGACAGTGCAGTGGCTCCTGCTCTTCCCAGCCCTGGTGCCAGCAGAGGTGCCAGTCCCAGTGAGGAGCCCAGGGGGCTGCAGGCCCCTGCTCGTGCTGCTGTCGGATGCGCTGGGAGTGATGGCACTGCCGGCTGGCATGGCGGGAGGGAGCACCCCAGCTTCAAATGGCTGTCCCCAGGCTGTGTGCCATTCCAGTGCCATTCCATTGCCACTCCAGTGCTGGCCTGGCTGGGGGAGCTGCCCTGGCCAGGGGTCCCAGCTGCAGAGCATTCTGACAGTCTTCCCAGCTGGGGAAGGATGATGCTCCTGGCTGGGCCTTGAGGGTGGCAGGAGTTGAAGGGCCACAATTTTGACTGCTGCTGGGGCAGCTGTGGCTCTGTGCCTGCTGGCTTCACTGGGGTGGAAATATCCTCCCCTGGTCCCCAAACCCTGAGCAGAGAGGGTGAAGGGTCATGTTGTTGCTGGGGCTCTATCCAGGGGTGTTCTGCACATGGGCAGAGGTTTGGGGCCCTCAGCACTGCTTGGTCTGGGTCTGGCTGAGGGACCAACCCCAGATTCCTGCTGCAGCGGAACCTGAAGAGCCTGGATGGGTGGCCTGGCAGTGGTCCATGGGGCTGGGAGGGAAGGGGCTGATGCTCTTGTCCTGTGGTGCAGCCGCAGCTGCTCCCAGTGTGCTGGGGCTTGATGCTGACAGCAGCTGCTGAGAGTCATGGGGCTTATTTTTAACGAGCTCCATGGGAAATCGCCTCCCGGATTCCCAGCTCTGGGTCGGTCCTGATCTCCTGCAGCAGGACAGTGGGAGGACAGTGAGGCCATGCCTGCCCTGACTGGCCTTTCCCTGTGGATCTCCAGCTTTCCGCCCCCCGGGGGGGCTGTGCGTGGCCTTCTTAGAGCAGTTGGGCTGGGTGCATGGGCCTAATCTGAAAGAGGGGAAACAGCTCTGGGTGCTCATGCCCAGGCCCTGGCGAGTGGCATTGGATGATCTGAGGAGTGCTCATGAGATGTTCCGGGGGGGGGTAGCTTTGGGAGGTTGTGGCCATGTTTCCTACATACAGAGGGTTGGACTTGATTTAGGACACATCCCACGCAAGGATTTGATTCCGAGAGCTGTCTGCCATCCCCTAGTGCTGGGTGAGAGTAGGGAGGGCTGTGTGGAGATGGGGGTAGGGCCTCCTCCATGGAGCACTGGGACCCTCCCAACAAGCACCTCCTGAGACTGTGGGCATGGTGGGGGAGCAGACTCTGCTGTCCCCCACCCAGCTGCTGGAGGGGCTGGTGTGCCGGTGGCATGGAGGGGCAGACCTGCAGGGCTGCACAGACCACTGTTGGGCATCCATGCCATGTTCCCCTGTCTCCTTGCCCCTCACATGCCTGGAGGTTTTGGTGCCACCATGGCAGCTTCTCCTTGCCATGGCTGGCCCCAGCACCCTGCTCAGTGGGGGGGACACGACCGTGCCCACTCCCACGGGGCCAGGCGGTGCCAGGCAGCTTGTGCCATGTGCGTGGGCCCCGCGGAGAGACGGCCCCATTGTACAGCGTGTGAGCAGCCTGGGGGTGGGTGGCACCGGGGCCAAGCCAGGAGCTGGTGCTGAGCCCTGTCCCATTGTGCCCAGCTGGAGGCCACGGTGGACCTGGCTGAGCGACGCCGCATCCGCTCGGCCATCAGGGAGCTGCAGCGGCAGGAGCTGGAGCGGGACGAGGAGGCCCTGGCATCCAAGCGATTCCGCCCGGAGCGTGGGGGCCACCGGCAGGACGACAAGGAGAACTGGCCACGGTGAGCCCGGCATGGGCTGTGGCCCCAGAGGACAGGAGCTACAATCCCTGGCCCCGCTGCAGCTTGGACAGATTTGGGTGGATGTGAGGGTGGGAGCAGCCTGGTGCTAAGCAGCTTGGCATGTGGTGGGGGTCCCATGGCCTGAATGTGATGGCCGCCCATGAGGAGGCTTTGCTCCCGAGCACCCCCAGCAGCTCCCGGCTGGCTGCTCTCGCCCCCACGCAGGTCCCGGCGCCTGGAGGAGGAGCAGCAGATGGCCCTGGCCACCTTGTCCCAGCAGCTCGAAGCCATCACCGATGTGGAGGAGCTGACCAAACTGGTGAGCGATGGTGTGCCGGGACAGACAGTGTGCCAGGGCGGATGGCGTGCCAGGGTAACCCTGCTTCTCTTCTGCATCCTTCCCTCCTGCAGCTGCGGGCAGCGGGGGAGTACGAGGAGCGCAAGCTGATCCGGGCTGCCATCCGCAAGCTGCGGGCCGAGGAGATCGAAGGTGAGGCATTGTCCCTGTGTCCCAGGGCAGCCAGCCCGGAGAGCCTGGGCTGTGGGCAGCTCCTTTCCAAACGCTACCTTTGCTCCTATCCAGCCGCAACCCTCGCTGGGAACGTGCAGAGCAGCCAGAGAGATGGCAGCAAGCCCCTCGCTGTGCCCAGGGATGTGAAGAGCAGCCAGAGGGATGATGCTGAGACGCCAGCTCTGGCTGGGAGTGAAAAGAGCAGCCAGAGTGGTGATCCTGAGCCACCAGCCCTGGCCGGGAGTGGGGAGGGCCACAGAGAGGGCAGCGCCGAGCCCCTGGCCACAGCCAGCAGTGGGGACAGCAGCCAGGGGGATGATGCAGAGCAGCCAGAACTGGCTGGGCTGGAGGACAGCAGCTGTGGGGTGGCTGCAGAGCGACCCCCTGACCAGGAGCTCGAAAGCTCAGTGGTGAGTGTGCAGGGTACTGCTGGGGGGACAGGACCACTGAAGATCTCCTCAACCTTCCCTTGGTCTCCTGTGCCCCTGCCTGGGGCACAAACCCCTGGGCACCTGAGCAGACTGGGGCAGGTGGAGCTGGGGACACAGGGGATGTGTCTGGGCTGTGCCAGCATGGCCCCCGCAGTGCTGAGCTGGGGCTGGGGGCTCGGACCTGTGTGGCCCTGGACTTCTCCCTGAGGAGGAGGCCTGGGCACAAACGCCGTGGGTGAGGGCTCTGTGGCCCCTCCCCATGCTGGATGTTCCTACTGGCCCTCAGGGGGCTGAGGGTCACCCTGGAGCAAGGCTGGTGCCCACCAGCCATGGTGGGGGCTCTGGCTGGGGGAAGGATGAGCTGGTGGCAGGGCTGGAGGGAATGGTGCCAGCCTGGGTTTCTTGCACAGTGGCAGTGACCCTGCAGGGACCATGGCTCCCCCAGCGGTAGGAGGTTCCCGCAGACACCATGTGGGATTTCCCCTCGGGGAAGGTGGTTATAAGCACAGCCAGGGGGAAGCCATGGGTCCCTGCCTGCCTCTGTTCAGCAGGAGGCTGCATGGGATGTGGCCCTGTGCCACCTTTCAGCGCTGTCTGCCTTCCCCCCGGGCTGTGCTGGCACCCTGCCCCTGCCCTGGCTGCACTGGGATATCTCCTGAGCAGCCTTCAGGGGTGTCCCTCTCTGTCCAGCTGATGATCCCGAACTCGAGGGCATTTCCTCTAAACAGCAGCTGCTGTGGTGCCTGGGTTTGGGTCCTGGTTCCTCTGTGCCCCTTTGGGGTACGGGCACTTTTCTGCCTCCCCCCACCCTGGAGTCACAGTAGCACCTGTGGTGCTCCTAGAGGCACTGGCACAGCCAGGACTGGCACCTTGTGCCCTGGCTGGTGACACCAGGACACCTTGGCCCTGCTCAGGCATGTCAGGGATGCACCCGTCACCTGCATGCAGTCCTGTGCTCAAAGCACCTCATCGTTGTCTGAGCAGAGCTCCCAGTGCCGTGGGCAAGGACAGGGTGATGCAAACCTGGGTGCTCCTTGCCTGGGCTGGGGGCCAGGAGGGGACAGGGACACTGGGCACGGGCCATCCTCTCCTCCCACCTCCTGGCATCCATGGTGGACAAGGCTGGCACAGGCTGCAGTGGGACCCAAGAGCCAGCTCCCTGCTCTGTGCCCTGGCACTTACCAGCCCCATACAAAGGAGTGCCAGGAGCCCTAGGAGTGCGTCCTGCCTGGTGGAGGCAGTGGGGTCTGGGACATTTGTCCCTCTGCCTGCCTCCTGCAGTGACCCTTGTGCAGAGAGTGGCTTGTCCACCCCTGGCAGTGTGCAAGCAGGGACCTGGGTGGCATGGGAAGAGGCTGCAGCATGGCCCTGGCTGGGTAGCAGGGATGGGACAGGGTGTGTCAGTTCTGACTGGAGCGGGGCTGGCCCTGCTCTCACCTGCTGCTCTCCCCAGGCCCACGACCGAGATGATGTGGTGGAGCAGGAGCATGTCCTGGCTGGGATTCAGGAGCTACGCAGCCAGCAGGCAGGAGACCCCCAGAAACCTGGCACCCAGGGTAAGTCCCCGTGAATGCCTGTGGCAAAGCTCTGCCCACGTCCTGGGACAGAGCAACACCAGGGCTAGCTGTGACCAGGGGTGGATGGAGAAGGCAGCATGGCATGTCCCAGAGACGTGGCCAGGGGAGCTGAGCACCTGCAGGGTCACGGGAGCAGGGATGATCTGCAGACAGCCACAATACGGAGCCTCTTCTCCTTCCTGCAGCTGTGGTCTCAGGGACCCTTGTGCTCCTGGAGCTGCACCCAGCCCCAGAGCCCAGTCCAGAGCCTGAAGATGGTGGTGAGAAGCTGGAGCAGGGCCAGCCGTGCTCCCTGGGCACTGCCCAGACCAAGGTGCAGCATCAGGAAGCCTGGGAGGAAGGGAGCCCAGGCAGCACTGCCACTGCCCAGGAGCCCAGCGGGGGACAAAGCCACCGGGTGAAGTGGCCACCTCCGGGCCAGCCCCACGCAGGCATCCAGGTACAGAACTGGTGGCATGGGCTGAGGCCATCGCTGCTCCTTCACCAGGGGCTGGTGGTCCCGCGGGTGAAGGCAGCTTGGTGGCGCTGGGATCGGGGCCTGCGTGTGGCCCCCCTCAGCTGACTGCCCCTTTCCCTGCCCGCAGCTCAGTGTCGGGGTGCGCAGCCATGTGTCAGGGCCGGCCGGGCGGCGTGGGGACCTGCCAGTGGGTAAGTGCAGCCCCAGGAGCAGGGAGCACTGGGGCCATGCCCGGTCATGGCCCCCTGGCTGGGCAGGGCTGCCCCAGGGGACCCACTGCCCGGCAGAGCAGGGAAGGACAGCCCTGGGGATGTGACACACAGGCTGGGGCAGGAGGCGCCAGGCCAAGGGCCATTGCCAGCCGGTGGCCGTGTGGCCACGGTGCCTGCCCTGATGGGCATGGGGGCAGCGGGGTGCCAGGCAGGCTGTTTGCCAGTCCCCCAGCTCTGAGCGGCAGCAGGGCCATGAAAGGGAATCGGTGCAAGCAGCAAACCCTGGCCTTTTGCATTCTTTGTCCCAATAAGGCCGGGAGCTGTGCGCCGGCTGGCCCCGACCCCCCCTTGCCTGCCCCCAGCACCGCACTTGCTGGCCCGGCCGGGGCCCAGCACCTTCCAGGTCCCCCCTGCAGCCTTGAGGGAGTGCGGTCCAGCAGCTGCCCTCTTCCTACTGCTGGAAACCATCCCCACAGCTGTGCCGGGAGGAAAGTGGGGAAAAAAAATACCAGAAAGCAGCTCTTTGCCCCCAGGGTCAGGGTTCCCACTCAGAGCCACCCTTGCTGGTGGAGGTCTCCTCCATCCAAGAAGCACTTGGGGGCTGCTGGCTCCTGGGAAGGCAGAAACCCTGGGGAGATGCTGGGAGGGGTGGGCTGCAGCGTGGCGTGCCCTCAGAGCCCAAACCTGGGTGCTGGGGAAAGGCTGAGCCCTCCAGCCTAGGTGGGCATCAGTTACTCTGGCCCCAGAGCCCTGACCATTCAGTGCTTGCTGGCTCGCTGGGTGGGGGCTGAGCCACTGCCCCCCCCTCACCCTCCTCTCCAGAGGTGACATGACCCTGTTATGCCAGGTGCAGCATGATCCTCATCTTTCAGCACAGACCCCAGAACCTACTGGCTGCCACGCCAGGGTGTGGGTACCCCAATCTCTGCCTCGCCCTCCTCTGCAGTGTGGTTTGGCACTGCAGGCACAACTGGCTGCCCAGGGCAGCCTGGGGGTGCTGGTAGGCTTTGGCACTATGGTCTGGGGAGTGTGGGGTAACAGGGAGGGGGACCTGAGGGTGCTATGCTGGGGGGAGGATGGCAACAGCCCCGTGCTGCACTCACCCTCTGCTCCCCCTGTTCTGTTCCTGGCGTGTCTGGCCTGTCCCTTCTCAAGTGGCAGTGCCCACCCAGGACATGGCGGGGACCCCGGCTCGCCTCAACACTCACCGGTGGGAGAAAGCGTCCTCCCCGTGCCCGGTCGGCCGCACAGGTGAGGTCCCAGCGGTGGCTGCCTCTGTTTTCAGCTTCCCAGGGGTGGGAGGTCCGCAGCGGAGCTGGGCAGGAACGGAGCTCTGTGCTGGCAGGGCGCTGCTGGCTGAGCTGGGCTGGGCTGGCTGCCCACCTGCTCTCTTGCCCCCTGCCCAGCACCCCCTCCCCACACGTGCACAAGCAGCTGGGCCCCAGAAGCAGGGGGTAGAAGCTCTGAAGGGCTGCAGCCATCCCGGGGGGAGCAGCTTGTGCGGCTTGGCCAGCTAGAGGGGCTGCGGGTGGTGGGATCCCTGGGGGGCAGCAGGCATCGCATGGGCATCGTGGGGAGCAGAGTGTGTGGCAGGGCACTGGGAGGGGGCATCATGCATGGCGTGAGCACCCTCAGGGGCAGCAGGCATCGTGGGGCACCGGGGCAGGGGTAGGCATGCAGGGCGGAGGGCACCCCGGCCACTCATCACGCAGTGCCGAGGGGTCGCATCACGCGTGGCGGGGACCCCGGCGGGC
>VYZX01032794.1:2931-16635 GCA_013401335.1 Brachypteracias leptosomus | reverse complement strand
GGCCCCGCCGGGGCCCGCTCAAAACGCGGCGGGCGGAGGCGACGGAGGCGCAGAGCAGCGTCCGGTCCCGGCCTCCCACGGCCTCGACGCCATGAAGACCTACTTCACCATCGAGATCAAGGACGGGCGAGTGCAGCCCCTCACGCCCCGCGTCACGGCCGCGCCCGGCGGGCAGCGGGCAGGTGGGCACCGGGCAGGGAGGATGGGTGGCACGGGCATGGGCACCTGTCAGGAAGGGTGAGCAAGATGGGTCGTGTGGGCAGGTGGCATCCATTGAGAGACTGGATGGGGACGATGGGCTGCAGGGGCAGAGGGGACCAGTTGCAAAGATGGGTTGGGGAAGATGAGCAGTGTGGGCAGCTGGGCACTGTAGGGGTGATGGGCATGAGTGGACATCGCTTGGGGAGGAAGGACTGGGGAAGGTGGGGAGGTGGGCACCATGGGGGCAATGGGTGCCAGCAGGCAGGTTGGCGCTGGCAGGGCCATAAGCACTGTGGGACAGTGCTCCAATGGATGATAGGCACAGTTGGGCAGTGGAGCAGATGGGCACCAGTGGGCATCTGGGTGCTGACAGGGTGGTGGGAAGCAGCAAGCAGGTGGAAACCAGCAGACAGTTGGGCAGCAATGGGCAAGTGGGTAGTGATATGCCAGGCAGGCACTGGTGGGACACAACAACAGCAGCAGTGGCATCTGCATAGCTGGCAGCCCTCGCCCTCTGGCAGGGATACTCAGTCTCCTTGGGGCATCTCAGTATTGGAAGGTAGACCTGCAGTCTGCCCCCATCCCCATTGTGCTGCCGCATTTGTGCCCAGAGTCTTTCCTCAGACCCCTGCCACATTCTCAGCCCCATGTTCATCTTGTGCCCCACTGACCTGCTGGTCCAGGGAAGTCTGTACTGGTCCTGGAGCCATCCCTTGCACTGAGAGGATCTTGGCTCCAGCTGAGGTGCTACAGAAAGCAGCCTTGGGGAGCAAGAAGATCCAGGGTGGTGAGGGGGTGCTGGTTTCCCTGTTCCTTGGTTGTCCCCAGAGCCCTTCCCCTGTGCCAGAGCTCAGTGTCCACTTCTGAGGCAGGATGCCCGGGGCTGAGCCTGCTGGGCAAACCCCGTATGCCTCTTGATCTCCTTGCAGAGGTGACCCTGGGCCTGCGGAGCAACCCCATCCACATCACCACCATCCCCAGCAATGTCAGCAGCGTTTGCAGCATCAGCAGCAATGTCACCAAGGTAAGTGCCCAGAAGGGCTGGGTGCCATGGAGCTGTGCCCCATGTGGGCATGGCCTGAGGGCTCCTTAATGTGGGTTGAGGCAGTGACCGAGGCAGGCAGGTTGGTGCTGGCAGCGGGGTCCAGAGACTCTGGCTGCTGGGGTTTAGGTTTTGTTTTGTTTTTTACAAGGAGATCCTGTGGTCTCTGCGTGGATGCACAGCCCAAGCCACGTGAGCTCCCTGTACCCTGGACTGTGCCACTGTGTTTGCAGAGGCTGGGGGAGGTGGGGGGGCTGGGAGCCTTTGGTGGGTCTCCCTCTTTTGTACACCTCTTAGGGTGGCAGCAGCTCAGGGACAATCCTGTTGCCACCCACCTCCCTGTTCTCCCTCCTGGCAATGGGCCTTGGCTGTGGTGCTGGGGAGCCTGCCCAGGGGGGCTCCCCATGGGACTCTGGCCCACCCTGGGGCCATGGGCTGGGATCCTGCCTCCTCCCACTTTGCAGTCCCAAGCTGACAGTGGAGTGGCAGCCCTGGCCTGCCCGACCCAGGAGGGATTCTTGGGTGCGACTGGAAAAAACAAAGACAAAATCCCACCAGAAAGGCCAGCTGAGCCTTTGCCCTGTCCTGGGGGGGAGTGGGCCCTGGGCCCTCCCAGGTGCAGGGAGCGCAGGACTGGTGTGTGCAGGAGGCAGCGCCGTGCGTGCAGCCCTTCAAGTGCTTTTATCTGCTCCTGCCCATCTAGGGTAATGCGCGGTGCTGGAGCACGCGGCCTTGGCAGGAGCTGGCTGCCAACAGCGGTGCTGCCTCCCCTGCGGCCCTGCTCGCACCCGGCTGCCCCCACAGGCACGGCGCTGCCAGTGCCTGTCACACCACCGGTAGCCGCAACACCCTGGCTCACCCCGTCCTTGCTGGCATGAAGCAGGCAGTGTCTGCAGCCTGGCAGGGCTGCCCTCAGGTGCTGCCTGCACTGGCTGGTGGGTCCTGATGCCCGCAGACAGCTCACTGCCTGCAGAGGGGTGGATTCCCCGCGCTAATGAGCTTGACAGGCTCGGCCTGCGCAGCCCGTCAGCTCTCATTAAGGTATTAGTAGCGCTGCCTGGCAGGGTGGGGGGCTTGGGACCCATCGGCTGCCTGGCGGGAGAAGCAGCCTCTAGGTGTGCTCCCAGTGGGTGAGGAGGCGGCAGCGGTGCTGGCAGTCCTGCAAGGTAGGGCTTGGCTGGAGGGACAGGCGGGGTGCAGGGATGTGGGGTGGTGGCCGCTGCAGCATGTCCTTTCGCTGTTGGGGTGCTGCCTGTGTCCATCGTGTAGGGACCTGCTCTTCCTGGGGCATTTGTCAGGCAGCACAGGGGGACGGAGACCCCAAAAATCATGGCTAGTGACTGAAACTCTGATACTGGCACCAGCCTGGGGCTGGAGGTGTCGGTATGTTTTCGGTGAGGCCGGCCAGGAGCAGGAGGGCACTTGGGCAAAAGTGCGCAGGTTGTCCCTGGCCGAGGAGCATACCCAGCACAGCAGTGATCTGAGGCTGATCCTACGTGGGGGCTATGCCCCATCCACTGTGCCCCACAGCCCCCCCGGGCTGGCAGAGAGGGCCCTGGCAGCTGCCCAGGTCCTGGGGCTGCCCCTTGCTGAGCCACCTGGTCCCAGGGCTGGAAATGCTGCCAAGTGCCGGTGCCTGCCTCGGCACCCCTGCGCAGGACCCCCGGCCGCTGCGACAAGAATAGCCCAGCAGCCGCCGAGCCGGGCCGGCCTCCAGCCGGGGGTGGTGTCCCCGGCGCCCCTATAAAGGGCAGGGGACAGCTGAGCGGGTCTCGCCACCACACCCGTCGCCACTGGCACCGCTGCCATGCCGGGGGTCAGCCTGGAGGGCCTGGCGCAGGCCGGGATGGTGGAGCTGGCCGAGCTGCGGCAGGAGCTGGGGACTTTCCGAGGGGCAGTGGAGGGGCAGCTGGAGCAGGCACTGCAGCGGGTGCAGCCCCTGGCAGGGGCGCTGCGGGCACTGGAGGAGGAGCACCTGGAGATGCGGGCAGAGCTGGTGCGCCTGGGCCGCCGCCTTGACCTGCTGGTGCTGCAGCTGGGGCTGCAGGAACCACCCGCAGAGGACATCAGCGCCCTTTTTCTGGAAGCACAGGACCCTTGCGCCCACTTTGAGGGCACTGAGGAGCCCGTCGGCCCCGTGGCCCATCCGCCCGCTTTCTCCAGCACGCGCCAGCACTCGTCGCTGCAACTCTCCCGGAGCAACAGCGTTGTGAGTGTGGGCAGCCCTGCCTCACGGCAGCGCCCAGAGGAGGGGGTGGGGGGTGGCACCAGCCCACTGGGCTCCCCGCAGCCTGGCGGCATCAGGAGCCGAGACACACATCTGGGCATGAGGTGGGACCGTGGCTGTGGTGCACGGGTGACGCGGCGTCACTAGGATCTGCCACCATTTGGGCTCGCTGCCGCGAGGGGCAAGCAGCACCGACCTGCTCTGCATTGCTAGCACGCCGGGCAGGCAGGCTGTGGGCAGCTGTCCTGCCCCTGCCCGTGCCCAGCAGTGCGGACACACAGATTGGGGCACGGGGACATGTGGCTGGTGTCACCTCCCAGGCCAGGTGCCAGGCCAGGGCAGCGGGACGCAGGATGGGGCCAGGTGTGCGGCAGGGCTGCTCCGGCCCACGCTGGCACCTCCTCTCTGCCACCATGCCCTATTTCAGACCTGGCCAGCTGCCTGCTGCACATTGCTGGGGGGTCATGCTGAAAGGGACTTGGCATCCTGGCTTTTCTCTGGCAGGGGCCGAGCTGGCCTAGATCCTGAGTGGGGGTGCGGGGAAGGCTCTTGATCTCCTGCACAAGCTCTTCTTTCTGCTAAGTCCCTTAATTCCCTGGAAATCCCTTGTGCTGCTAACGTCGCACACTGGCCTTGCCAGCACCTTGCCTGCTGCTGGGCACCAGGCACTGCTCAGCCTGGAGCGCCTGGGCAGCCCCTGCCTGCTGGAGGGTCTCAGTGGGGAAGAGGAGTGTTTGAGGGAGTTTTGCCGGTCAGACTGGGAGTGGGTCAGAGACTGCTGGGCCCTCCCGAGGCAGGGGGTGCCACCGGTGGGGATATCACCATCCCCTTCCTGCCTTTGTCGCTGCGGATGCCAGCAGCATCCCACCATCTGTGTGCTCTTACGAGGCACGTAGCATGTATTCTCCATGGTCCCCTTTGCCCCTGGCACTGGGCAAGTGTCCGGGCAATGGGGACTTGGACCCTGAGCAGGTAGCAGCGGGGAAGGTGGGGTTCCCGAGCTGGCAGGGGCTCAGTTGCATAGTGCTGTCCTTGTAGATGGAGCCGGAGGTGGTGGAGCAGCAGCAGGCACTGAGGCTGGAGTCGGAGCTGCCCAACGGCATGGAGAAGGTCCAAGTGAAGGAGCAGGAGAGAAGGAGCAAGCTGAGCATCGAGGAGCTGAACAGGATTGAGGATGAGGATGTTCTGGATAAGATGGTACCTCCTCTGCTGCCAGGTTCCTGGCAGAAAGCAAGGGAACTTTGAGCTGGTGGCCGAGGGGTGATGCTGACCTCCCCCTCCTCCTGCAGCTGGATCGGACAACGGACTTTGAGGAGCGGCGGCTGATCCGAAATGCCATGCGGGAGCTGCGCCAGCGCAAGCGAGGTACCTGGGGACAGTGACCCCCACAGGGTCGGGGCTCTGGCAGTGGTGTTGCAGGTGGAGCTGGCAGGGTGCTGGAGCAGCACTGCCCGGCTGTAGTGAAGCAGGAGGGTGCATGGGGTCTTCTGCTGCACCCCTGGCTGTGCAAGGCTGAGGATGTTGTCCTTCCATGAGCCAGTTCTGGACTGACAGCAGCCAGCAGGACCCCCGGTGCGGTGGGGACCATGCCTGTGTCCCCTCTCTGCTGACACCATCTCCCACCCACATTTGCAGACCAGCGGGAGAAGGAGCGGGACCAGCGGCTGCAGGAGATGAGGAGCCAGGCTACGGCAGGGAGGGCTGGCAATGCCACGGAGACCACTACCACCCAGAGCAGCCAGTCGGCCGATGGCTCGGCACGCAGCACTGTCACCAAGACCGAGCGCCTCGTCCAGTCTAGTACGGGCTGGGCTGGGTTGGGGGGGTGCAGGGCTCGCTTGCCCAGCACAGGCAGTGTGCCAGCCCTTTGGGAGGCCATGAACCCAGTGCTCTGCCATCACAGCTTCTCTCTCTGCTCAAACTGCTTGTCCTGGGACTGTGCTGGGAGCAGGGCTGTGGTTCAGGGCTGAGTTTTGCTGCGTTTCCTCTGGCTCACCCAGAACCTGCCAGGAGATCTTTAAGGGATCTGCTCTGGTGACTTTGTACCCAGTTCTCCACCCCATCATGGTGTCCAGGGGTCTTGTCTACACCTCAGGCCTGTCTCCTATCCCCAGACTTCTGCTCTCCCAGTCCCTAGGTGGCTCTAGCCGAGGGGGCTGAGGGATGTTCCAGATGCCTGTTTATTTACACTGGCCTCTGCTCTGCCTGGGACAGATTTTCCGTCTGAACCCCCCTCTGCCTGTCTCGGCCATGGCTCTGCCTCCTGGGACTTCTCCCCATCGTGCTCTGTGGATGCAGGGGTGCTTAGCAGCAGTGAGTGTCTGTGGGTGCTGCTGGCCCTGGCTCCAGCTGATCCCCTGTTGCCTTGACCCATGCAGGTGATGGCACCAAGACCTCCCGTACCACAACCATGGAGTCGAGTTATGTGAAGAGATCCGATAGTAAGAGCTTTTACTGCCCTTTCTCTGTGACATCTCTGGGTATAACCCCAGGGGTGTTGCTGTCACCGAGCCATCCCCACCTGCCTGGCACCGCTGCCCCTGCTCCTGCCCCAGGCCTCTCTCTCTGTGTGCAGGTGGCAACAGCACATTCGTTCAAACCAAATCATCCTACAGCTCTTCCAAGAAGACTGGCAGGTGAGTGGCAGTGCCTCCCCAGGGCCAACCTCACGCAGTTCCTGTCAGCCATCTGCTTGCACCAACCCTCTCTGCCCAGCTTACAGCATCCCTGTGCTGGAATGTCCTCAAAGCCTCTTGGTCCTTGGGGCACACTTGTCTTCAGAGGTCCCCATGGGTCTCTCCATGGGCATGGAGATACGTCTGCCAGCCAGGGACCTTAAGCCATCCCTCTTTTGTCCCAGTGATATGGAGGTCTCCAGAGCGCCAGGGCTGGCAAGGGGCTGAGGCCACCACATGCCCTTCCCCAGGCTGCCTGCAGCCCCCTTAGCTCTGCCTGTCTCCCTCCCAGCATCTTCGACCGTGAAGATGAGAGTGCCTCCAGGCAGAGCAGCCTGGCCGCGCTGGAGCGGCGCCAGGCTGAGAAGAAGAAGGAGCTGATGAAAGCTCAGAGCCTGCCCAAGACATCGGCCTCACAGGCTCGCAAGGCCATGATGGAGAAGCTGCAGAAGGAGGGCGGGAGGTGAGGCAGGGTGGGGGGCAGGCTGGGCAGGTTGGGGGACAGTGCGTGGGTTACACCCTGTGTCTTGTGCCACAGCTCACCAAACCCGGTGGCGGCGCGCACTACCGTGCAGCGCTCCTCCAGCTTTGGGGTGCCCAACGCCAACAGCATCAAGCAGATGTTGCTGGACTGGTGCAGAGCCAAGACTCGGGGCTACGAGGTAGGTGCCACCTCCTCTCCCCATCCCCAGGGCCAGTCACTTTACCCCTGCAGTAACTCTCCTCTCTCCTGCCCTCGCAGCATGTGGACATCCAGAACTTCTCGTCCAGCTGGAGCGATGGCATGGCCTTCTGCGCCTTGGTCCACAACTTCTTCCCTGAGGCGTTTGACTACAGCCAGCTGACACCCCAGAACCGCCGCCACAACTTCGAGGTGGCCTTCTCCTCCGCAGAGTACGTAGCTCTTGTGCCGTCACATGGACTTGGGACAGCTCGGGGTGGCTCTCCTGCTCGCTACCCAGGGCAAAGGGGGGACACAGGCAGGGGTGATTATGCTGAAGGTAGGTGCCTGATAGCGTCACTCCCCGCATCATACAACAAGGTTTGACACCAGGGAAAAACAATGGCTGCGTGGGCAGAGCCATGAGAGGCCAGCGCAGCCCAGTCTGGCTTGGCAAGGGTGGGCATGGGGATCTGAGCTTCCCGGGTGGGGGGCTGAGCACCCAAAGGCAGGGCAGCAGCCCCACAAACCTACCCAGTCACAGGCAGTACTTCCCATCTCAGGGTGCTGGGTGCAGGTCCGCAGCCCCTGGGGAGCGAGGAGTGGGGTTTGTCCATGCCAGGTGCCTCCTTTCACAGTCATAGGTGCTCAAACACCATCGCAGCTTCTCCAGTCTCTTCCCTTCCCCTTTTGCTTCTAGTTTTCCTGAGTGCTGAGAGATGGGAGCGCATCCAGCTGGAGGGCTGGCAGACAGCCCCTCTCTCCTTCCTTCTATCTCTCCTCCACCCACTCCTCCCCCCCTCCAGCACCCTGCCCAGTGGCAGGGCCGGGCGGATCAGGGTCCCATCCAAGGCGGTGGCATGAGCTGGGAGCTCCTGTGAGCTCCCCAAGTGCCGTGGTGCTGTTTGGTGGAGCAAGAAGTGGGCCACAGGCCTGGCTCTTGGCGCTCCAGTTAATGGACTTTTTGCCTTAATTGGGGAACCGGTGCGTGGACTTGAGAGCACCATCGATCTCTCCAGCCTGGAAGCCAGGTGGCCTCTCGTCCTTCCTCCTCCAGCTCTTGTGAGCGTCTTCTCCCGAGCTTCCTGCACCAGGGCTGTTGTGCGGTTCCAAGCAGAGCTGGGCAGGAGGGCCGGGCTTGTCCCCCTTCCTCCTGGTGTGTCTATATAGGGGCTATATAGACCGCTGCTCCGTTCTGGAACCTGCTCCCTGAGCACCTGGCGCGCCAGAACACCTCACTCCTCCTCCCCCTCCATCTGTCCTTCCCTCTGGATCTCACACCTCTCCACGCCGCTCACCTGCCCCCCCTACCCCCCCCTTGCTTGTGCCCCCCCAGATCTCACTGAATGGCCTTGGCGTGGCAGTGCCTGGAGCCCTGTCCCTGCATCGCGCACCTCAGAGCATGCAAGAGCAGAGCAGCATCTGCCCGGGGAGGGATGGGAACTGCATTGATCTGTGTCTCTTGTTTTCTCTCTTCCTCCCCTCCCTGACTGGGCTGCGGTCACTGGCTTGCCCCTCTCTCCCTGCCCCCAGGAAGCACGCGGACTGTCCGCAGTTGCTGGACGTGGAGGACATGGTCCGGATGCGCGAGCCGGATTGGAAGTGTGTATACACATACATTCAGGAATTCTATCGCTGCCTGGTCCAGAAGGGGCTGGTAAAAACCAAAAAGTCGTAGCCCATTTTCACCCCCCCGGGAGCGATGGTGAGAACCTTCTCCTCCAACTACCTGCCCGTGCCACCACCACCGCCGCTTGGCTGGGGAGCAGCTGCCACGGCTGGGGAAGAGGCTGGGGGATGGCGAGGGGCGAGTCCTGGTGCTGTCGGTGTCGGCTGGTGGCACCAAGCTGTGGCCAGGAGAGGGGCAGAGGCGGCTGGCTGGCCTCTGACCTTCCAGAGCAGCACCCATGGGACCTTGGGATGGAGGGGACTGTCACTGTGGGGGGCTGTTGGCTCTCCAGCCTGGGGGGTGACTCTGCCAGGAATGGAGCTGAGCCTGATTATAGCCCCTGGGGCTGTTGCTCCAGGTGCTCTGCAGCAGCTCCGGCCCGAGCAGCACTGCCAGGGCATGGCTGAGCTTCCCCGGCATGCCCCGGCAGTGCTGCTCACCCTGGGGTGCAGGGGCTGCTGGCCCCGGCTGGGGGGGCTGTGGCGGGGCCAGACCTGGCCCTGGGGCCTTCCTGCGACCTGCTTCCTGCTCATATATGGGCAAGAGCACAGAGCCTGGAAAGTGTGAGTCAAGGCTTGGGCCCTGCCTCATCCTGCACTGTTTGTGCCTGTCTTCAGGGGCATCCCTGCTGGCGTGGGAGCCGCTGTGCCCGGGGCTCTGCACAGCACCGGAGCACAGAGCCCAAACAAAGGCTTTATAAGGGCAGAGCTGCACTCCTGGTGCTGGCTGAGCTTTGCCATGGTCCCCAGAGCCAGGGGAGCTCAGCAGGGCCTTTCCCCAGGCTCTGAGCATGGCCCCTGGTCCCTCTCCCCAGGGCAGCTGGAGTGTGAGGGGCGGCTGGTGCTGGCCAGGTACTGGGCTTGGAGCCCAGAGACTCCTGGGGGAAAGCTGGGACAATGGGGTGCAGGAGCAGGGTTCTGGCAGAGCCTGGGGCCAGGAGGCTCTCCTTGGCCCTAGTACTGCCTTGGGGGCTGGCACCAGCTGGGGGTCCTGTCTCGGCTGTGCGGGGGGGGCTGGGACGTGCAGCAGGGTTACCGCAGCCTGGGGTGGGTGTTGTGCTGGTGGGTGGCAGCTTGGGGTCCGGACCACCCTTGTGCTCAGAACTGTCCTGTGCACCTTGTCACAGGGCAGAACCCTGGCCCGAGGGTGGCCCCAGGGCCAGCGCAGCTGCCCAGCCATGCCAGCAGTGGGAGCTGCCCTCAGGGGCTGGCGCAGCCCCTGCCCCAGGCACTCACAGTTGCATTGGCCTTTGTCGATAGCAGCCTGGGGTACTCTGGCACTGTCTGTCCCCAGTGGGTGCTGGCATCTGCCACACTGCTTGGCAGGGGTGCAGGGACTGGGTGGGGAGAGGTGGCAGCAGTGTCAGGGTTGCTTTTGCACCCCCCACCAGACAGGCAAGAGGACAGAGGTGACCAGTTCCTGCCATGCCCTGCCTGGCTGTTACAGTGACTACCCCAACCGTGCTCCAGCCCCCTCAAGCTGGATCCTCTCAGCTGCCCCGAGAGCCCCAGCCTGGGGAGAGGGATGGCACTTGCAGCCCAGGGAGCAGGGTGGGGGTGAGGGCAGGGCTGCCATCCCACTGGAGAGGCAGGGACAGAGCCCAGAGGCTGCAGAGATGGGGGACAGCCATGACTGCTCTGTCAGGGCCCCCCAAGGTTGGCAACTGCTTCAGCACTGCGCTGAGGCCCAGCACAGACATGTGCAGGCTGGTTCGTCCATGCAAGACAACCAACATCAGCTGGAGGAGGAGGAGGGTGGGCACAGTCTGAGCAAGGAGTGGCTGCCAGCACCAGGAGCTGGGGCAGAGAGCACCAGGGAGCAAGGGCTGCAGGCAGGCACCCCCCATTGCCACCATCGTGCGCTCTTCCAGTGCCAGGAGCAGCAGGACTGTGGGTACAGAGGGTGGGCAGGAGCTGAGCGGGGCTGGGGGCAGTGGTGCCCAGCACCAGCAGGCCTGGGTGGTGTGGGTGCCCTGTCCCAGTCCCCATGGTGGAGCCATGCTGAGGGCTGCATCTCTGCAGGACGCTGGTGGACTGCGTGCCCCTGGTGGAAGTGGAAGACATGATGATCATGGGGAAGAAGCCAGATGCCAAGTGCGTCTTCACCTACGTGCAGTCCCTCTACAACCACCTGCGTCGCCACGAGTTGCGCATGCGGCAGAAAGAGTGCTAGAGCCTGCCCTGCCCGCCGCCCGCTGTCCCCACCCAGGGCTGCTGGGGAGCAGGGGGGCTGCCTGCCTGGGGGGGGCCCGGCGCTGCCGAAGCGGGGCTCTGCTACTGGGGCACCCCCATGTCTCTGCCTCCCTGGAGCTCCCTGTGCCCGGCTGGCTGCAGGCTGACCCCGTGGGCAGGGCCAGGCAGGCACAGCCAGGGATGCTCCCAGCTTGGCTTACCTCCCGGCTCCAGCGTGTTAAGTTATTTGTTCTCCAGGAGTTTTGTCCCATGGGCAGCACCTCTGCGTCCCCGGGGAGGCCCGGGCATGGCTGCGCCCACAGGCCCAGGGCTGGCTGGGGCTGGCAGCCAGGCAGTGTTGTGCAACCCAGGCCAGGGTTCTCCTTGGCCCCCTGCAAGGAAGCCCCCTGCCCACCGCAGGCCCTCCTCAGTGCCACCCCCCTGTGCTGACACCCTGCTTCCCACCGCACACGTGCACCCCGGGGCGCTTCCACAGTGGGGGCTGCAGCACCCATGTGCTGGGACGTGGGCAGGGAGCTGAGGGGGTCCCGGGGAAGTGAGGGGCCCAAGGAGTGGGCCACAATGGCAGCCCCTGCTCTCCTCCCCAGCTCAGGGCACACGTGCTCAGCGCTGCTCACTCCTCCATCACCGTCTCTACACCCATGTTGACACGTGTACCAACACCAGCCAGACAATAAAGGTTTATTCTCCAGGGTGGTGCCTCTGCCTCAGGTCCTTCTCCCTTGCCCCACCGCTTTGTGCTTCCAGTGCAGCACACCCCACAGCACCGGGGAAGGCTGGCAGCCCTGTCCGCCCTTGGACCCCTCTGCCTGCAGACCCACTGCTCACCCGGACGGGGGGAAATGTGAGGCATGTGCTGGTCCTGCTCAGGGGCGATGCCCAGAGCTGAGGGGCAGCATCAGCATCTCCCTCTGCCCAAGGACTGTTGATTTGCTGCCCCCCCCACCAACCCCAGGCCTGGCACAGGGAGAAGACCCCATCTGCCACTGAGGCTGCACAGAGCCAGGGCTACAGATGTCATGGCTGCCCCCTGCTCCTGTCCCCAGCCGAGTCCCTACTGATGCATCGGGCTTCAGCTTAGCACCACAGGACCCACTTGTGGGCTCATACTCGTCCCGTGAGAGCAGCTCATCCCAAGCCGTGTTGCTCCATCCCTTGCCCCAGGAAGGCAGTGGCACAGGAACAGCACTGTTGGTCCATGGGACAGTGGCAGCTCACCAGCAGTGGCTGTGACCCTGCCATCCCCTCCCGCTCCTGTGAGCAGCTCTGAGGCACCCAGGCCCTCCCTGAACCCAGTACAGACCAGTGTGGGATGCACTGCACCAAGCCCTTCCTGGAAAGATGACAGTGCAGCCAATTGTATGTAAGGGCTTTATTGGGGGCTCGATATGAGACAGCCCTGCTGTGGTGTAAAGCCATACCCCCTGGGGGCAGCTCTCCCCCTTCTGGGACCTAGCACATCTACCCTCAGCACCTGGGGCTTTCTGCTGAGGGTTTCATCCTGTCCCACACAGGTAGGATACCACTGCCCGGCACCAGGGTTCAGATAAACCTTGGAGCACAGCACATGAGCACAAAGAACTGCCTCTCCTGACAAGGCAGGGATGCTGGTCTGCAGGGGAGAGAGGGCAATGACAGGCACACAGGACCCCTGGAGTATCTGCAATGCCCAGGAAGCCCCTGCTCAAGGTGCTGCTTAGGGCATACCCTGGGCAGAGGCTAAACAGCACCAAAAAACAGTGTGGGCACCTCTGCCACGCTGCAGCACTGTCCCCAGCTGCTGTAACACCTCATCCCTGCGTGCTGGGGACTGGCTGCAGGACCCTCTCTCAAGCACAGCACCCCTCACTAAAGGTCTGGGTGTTCTCCCTTGTCACGTTCAGGCGGGGTTGTGCTGTCAGCGGGAGCTTGGGGGGGTGGCAGGGTGGGCAGAGGCCTGGCAGGGGCAAACTGGAACTCCTCAGGCACGGGAGCATCAGGTGCCTCCTTGCGGTAGAAGCCCAGCTCCTGCACCAGCTGGTTGATCTCCTCCCGGGTCATGTCGCTCAGGGGGATTCTCTGCACGCAGACAAGGATTGCAGCCTGGCATCTCTGGGGCACCAGAGCTTGCTGCGGCGGTGGGTGCTGTGCTGACCACTCACCTCCAGCTCCTCGTATCGGTGGCTGAGGAGCACGAGCTCAGGGTCAGCACCAGGCAGGTGTTTCATCTCCAGGTTATGGCTGGATGACATGCTAAGGAGTGGATAGTACCAGGCAGGCCCACACAGCCCTGAATCCCATCCCATCCTCTGTAACATCCCATTTCCTCCCATCACATCCCATCCATTCTCCCATTCTCCGTCCCATCCCATTCTGTCTCCCATCCCATCTCACCCTCTACTGCATCCCATCCCATCCATCCCCCAAACATCCTGTTCCCCACCCCTCATCTAGTCCCATCCTCCAACTCAGTCCATCCCTCAGTCCTCCAGCCCAACCCATCCGTCATCCCGTCTCACCTTGTTCTGTCCTGTCCCCCATCCCACGTAGTCCTGCCCTGTCCCATCCTATCCTCTATCCCTGTCCTGTCCCAGGCCACTCCCATCCCTTCCCATCCCGCCTACGCACCATCCTGTCCCATCCTCTATCCCACTTCTGTCCTATCCCATCCTGCCCACATTCCATCCCGTCCTCCATCTCATATAGCATCCCGCCCCCATCCTGTCCCATGTTCCATCCCATATCCGATCCCGTGTCCCATCCCACATCCCGTCCATCTCCCGCCCCGTCCCATCTCCCGTCCCCCCCCGCCCAGCCCGGCCGGGTCCCGACCCGCTCCGAGCGCTCCAGCCGAGCAGCGCGGCCGCGGCCGGCGGGTACTAGAGGGGGATGTCCTGGGTGACGAACGCTTTGACCTGCGGGCAGAGCGGGCAGAGCGGCGCGGCTCAGCGGCGGCCCCGGCCCGGCCCGGTCCGGCCCGACCCCCGCCCGGCGGCACTCACCTCCGTCAGGCGGCTCAGCCGTCATCCGCCGCAGGTCTGCGGGAGAAGACACCGCG
>VYZX01032792.1:21375-39451 GCA_013401335.1 Brachypteracias leptosomus | reverse complement strand
TTCTGTTCAAGCCCCACGTTGGGGCTTTTCTGTCTCTGTTTAAGGCTCAGGGCAACCCCCCATGGAGCAGAATTAGTTTCACCCCTCTTCCCCCTCTCCTCTTCCCTCCCAGGGGAGGAAGAAAGGCCTCACACAAAGTTGGAAATCAAGATCACAACTTTTAACAGGGAGTAACAAAAGGGATATCAGAGGAAGGGAAATATACAGCAGTATTAAGGGAAGGGATATATACAAATATATACAACACCGATCCTCAGATGTTGCTGGATTCCTCCCGAGCCACGTGAAGTTGTAGCAGCCACAGAGCCATCCGGAGCCAGCAGCAATACCACAGAGGAAGGGGCGAGCAGAACTTGCTGTGTCCTTTTATAGAGTGTGGCAGGAAGGGGAGTCGAATAGCTGCTCCACCTGTCCCTCCCCTTCCCCAAACCTTAAATCACAACAAAAGCCATCAGAAGTATTCAGCATGGATCCACCAAAGAGAAGTCATGCTTAACCAAACCACTAACCTTCTACAATGACATGGCTGGTTTGGTAGATGAGGGGAGAGCAATGGATATTGTCTGCCTTGACTCCGGTGAAGCTTCCTACAATATGTCCCAAAACATCCTCATAGGCAAGTTCATGTATGGGCTGGATGTGCAGATAGTAGGAAGGTGGAGTGAAAACCGTCTGGATGACTGAGCTCAAAAGGGTGTGACCAGTCTAGTTGCAGGCCAGTAACTAGTGATATACCCCAGACATTGAGTTCAATCTGTTTAATATCTTCATTAATGATCTAAGATGATGGGAGAAAGTGCACCTTCAGTGAGCTTACAGATGACACAAAACTGGGAAGAGTGGCTGGTACACCAGAGCATCATGCTACCATCCAGAGGGACATCAACAGGCTGGAGAAATGAGCCAACAAGAACCTCAAGCAGTTCAACATGGGAAAGTGCAAAGTCTTGCACCTGAGAAGGAACAACCCCAGGCACCAAGACATGCTGAAGCAGCCCAGCTAGAAAGGACCTCTGCAGAGAAGGTTTTGGTGAACACCAATTTGAACCTCAGGAAACACTTTTTCACTCTGAGAGTGACTCAGCACTGGCACGAGTTGCCCAGAGAGGTGGTGGAGTCTCCATCCTCAGAGATATTCAAAAGCAGTCTGGACATGGTCCTGGGCAACTGGATGTAGGTCTCCCTGCTTGAGCAGGGGATTGGACCAGATGACCTCCAAAGGCTCCTTTCAACAACAAACACTCTGTGATTGTATCAGGAGTCCAGATCCTATTACTGGTTTTGCATTATCCATAGTATTTTCTGTACTTAAGTAAAGTGGAAACACTAGTATTTACTTTGTCAATATAATGGCTGAAAAGTAATATGTACATTATAGATAATTTAAAAGACACAGAACTAACCCCCTAAACGTAGATTCAGCAAATGGATTCAGCAAGTGCATAGCCTGAAATACTCTAGCAGTCCAGAAGAAATCATCTGCATAATTAACATTTATCTTTCTTGAATTGAGGAAGCATTTAAGAACTGCAACTGTGCAATAGTAAAGAAAGCCCTTGCTTTAATTTTTATGATATATATTACAACTTCCTAACATAGATGCCTGCTTTCCACTAACAAAACCATGCAGATTTCAGTACAAACCAGTCAGCCCTATCAAGTTAGACCAGTGCTAGCTCCGCCCTAGCACTCTGTTCTGACAGCAGCAGAGGGGCAAGCTATTTAGGCAGACCATGTGGCCCTGCCCACTCTCTGCAGTCCATCACTCTTTGGTTCCCCAGGACCTGTTACTGTTGAATGGGGAAAGAGAAAACACATGCTGGCCAAGCCCTGCTGTATCTGTTTACAGACCTGTTGCCTGTGAATCTGCCTAATCCCTTTTTGTATCAGCTAATGCTCCGTGCCATCACAGCCTGCTGGGATAACAGTTTCCAGAAGATTGATATTCCTTGTGTGAAGTAGTATTTTCCCTTTATCTGTTTCAAATTGATCCTCCGGTGCTTTCCTCAGGCTACCACTACTTCTTAAATTGCCCTGAGTGGTGAAAAGGAGTTCGGCATTGTGGTGGGTTCACCTTGGCTGGACACCAGGTGCCCACCAAGCCCCTCTATCCCTTCCCCCACCTCCATCAGCAGGGCAAGTGGGGAGAGAATAAGGTGGAAAGAACCCATGGGTTATGACAAAAGCAGTTTAATGAACAGCAGAGAGCAAGGCCACACACACGAAGCAAAGCAGAGATGTTACTCTCTACTTCCCATCTGCAGGCAGTGTCGGGAATTCCACTGTGGGGAATGCTGGAAAGTGCCTTGGTGCTGTGTAAGCACTGCTGGTCACAACACAGGGGTGTTACCAACACCCTCTAGCTCCCAGCACTGCACCATGAGGCCTCTATGGGGACAACCAGCTCAGCCAGACTCACTACAAGCATTTACCTGACCCATGGCCTTTTCCCCCTTTCTTGAGCAGAAGTGCAAGAATATCTGGATGTGGCATTTGTTTAGCTTATCTTCCCTACTCCATAGTTAAAATTAGTTGTATGTTTGTTCTTGTTAGAGAACAGCCTGTGTAATAAAATCTCTTCGATTTACACGCATGTAATGAACCACTCCAGACCAAATCCTGAACAGCCTCTTCTCCTGTGGGCTCTAGGACTAGCTGTCTTAGCCTGCAGTCATTTATTACACCCAAAGAGCTTCATTCTGCACTTCATTCTCGAGAAGTCACTGACCCAGTAGAAGAAATTCTCCTATTACTATCTGTCCAAAATTCACAGCTTCATGAATCCTGCTTACTGCTTCTTGATCACTCTTCTTCCTGATCAAGGAGGTCAGTGGTACAACCTGGAAAAGACACTTTTATTGTCAGTCTGTGACTTCCACCCACAGGTCCTGTGATGTTTTTCTTTTCTGTAATGCTTTTATGCTGTTGCTGCTCTCAGTCTTTCACAAAGAGTGTTGTTCTGACCCCTGAACACCTTATGGCATCACCGCTGTGAAACCAGCAGCCAGGTAACATTGAATCCCATTGATCCTCCATATCCCAGCTTGCTGAGATGGCCATTGTACCCGGCTGCTCCTTGAAGGCAACATTTCAATCCCACAACTTTTTCAGGCTTCACACATAGGTTTGCCAGCACTTGTAAGTTTTGCCTTTACTCTTGCAATTTTGCATGAGTCAGTCAATTGACATTATCAGTCTAATTTGCTTTTCTTATTTGTTGCAATTTTTTTTTTCATTTCCCTTCTGGTATTTCCCAAAGGACATTGAACCCTGGCTGCATCCACTTTTTAAACCACATCAGTCTGAACTGGGTGTTCTTCTGCACCTGAGTGTTTTCCCCCAGCTTCTACTTTAAATATTCCTCCAGGAGCTTTTGAATTTTCAGTGCCAAAAGCTTCACTTCCTTATGATCAAAGTGTAGCCTTCTCTTCCTGTTCAGGCTTCTCCTGTCCCAGGAGGCTTCCTCGTGCTTCACAGGTCTAAATCCCTCCTCTCTACATCTCATTCAGGCACTAAGACTCTGAATTTTCTGTATTTCCTCAGCTTCACATGTGGAATTGACAGTGTTCCACAGGATCCAAGGTCCTGCTCATCAGCCACCTACCTGACAGCCAAAACCTGGCCTCTTCCATCTGCAGGCAACTACCTGCATCAGGGTCTGGAGATGGACCAAAATAGCAAGTTCTGACCCTGGAGCCTTACATCTAGATGTTGTATGATGCCTGCTGCCTTTGTGCCCTGCAGCAGGTTGTAATTTAATTTCTCAAGCTCAGTTACCCAGGTCTAATAACAGAAATTCCTGCCAGCACCAGCTGCTTCTTGCTGTCCTTTTATGCTCTCTGCTGCTTCCAAACCACACTGTGATTCCAGCTGTAGGATAGGTCTCACAAAGGAAATTTGGTCATTCCAAGGTGGGCATAACTTGCAGACAACAGTCACAAGAGAAAGACATTATCACTTACAGGGCATCGAGGGATTTGGCTCTCCTTACCCTTGTGGAAAGGCTCAGATCAAAACTATTCTCTTTCCTTGGAAATAAGGTGAGTGAACAGCATGCTGCAAGTTCTCAGCCTTGTATAAAGAAACGCTGAGGAACAGGATAGCCATGCTGTCTGGCAAACACAGTTTGTTACAGATTGAGCAAGACAAGGGCTCTGTAATGAACCCTGGATGCATTGTGTTAAACACTCACCCACTGTACTATGCGTCCTGAAGGAGAAGATGCTGCCCTAGAAAACAACTGGGGTAAGGGAGTTTGGGATCAGTTTCTGTTTAGCCACTGTTTCCCTCTCTGACAACCACAAGACTTCAGAGGAAGGTGATGCTGACTTCTCTTCATGAAAATAAAGCCTTTGAATAATTTTGTGGGTTCAGTTCTTAAATGCTGCATTTTTCTTCCTGCCTACACAGTGGGTGTGGGTGTGCCCTCTTCATGTTTTTTATTTTATCCCAGCTAGACCACAGGTTCTTTAAGGATGGATTTCTTTATCCTCTCTATATGTATATATATAAAAGTGTCTCTAGTCTCTCAACAGAAGCCTTACAGTCCAGCCACAGGGCAGGGAAAAGTGAGGGCATTGTAGTTTGGAAAAACTCAATCAACATTAAAATATACACAACTTCTGAGGGGGAAGGGCAAGGGAGCACCAGTAGAGCTTGAAGTCAGGAGTACCTAAAAATTGTGGGATCCTGTCATTACTCAGAGCACCTTGTAGATCACAGTAAGCATTATTTCTTGGTCTAGAAAATATAAAGTTGTACCCAATTATGTGGCTATTAAGCCTCAGGAGTTTGCTATCGCACCACTTTATCCCAAAAATCTAGGTGCACAAGCCATTTAGTAACAATTTTTGTTCTTGCAAGTCTCCTGATATTAGTAAAAAATTCAGATCACTCTTTGCATTCACTTGCTGTCCTGCATTAATAGTCATAGAGACCAAAGATCCATGGTTTCTTTCATACTTAAAAAGCAGTTTCCTGAAAAAAGTAGGTGAAGGAAAATCCTGATAGCCTTTTACCAGCCAAATCAAGAGATAAAAAAATATTAGAAAATAAAGTATTCCAATCCAGATCAATTGTTCAACACCTTCCCCTCCCCGGCTTCTGATGGCTTCTGAGGAGCTGGAATTAATCAGCAACCTCCCGGTCTGTCCTAGGGCATCCCTGAAGTGCAGCACTGTCCTCAGACAGGGTTTCCACTGCCATCTGCTGTCCTTCAGATGGGTTTTAGCTTCTGCAGAGACAGCTCAAGGCTTGTGCTAGACACTAGGAAACAGTTTTGAACCATTGTCAGTCACCACAGCCTCTGAGTTGCCTGAAGATGCTCCAGGTCTCCGCAGGCGCCAGGAGAAGTGATCTGCTGCCTTTCTCCTCTCCTTTCCCCTGGCCTCTGTGAGCCTTCACTCCCACTTCCAACTGATTTAATCCATGATACCAGCCATGCAGGCCTGTGTAGTCTGAAAGCATAAACAAGAATAAGTTTGAGGGTTGTTAGGTTTCACAAGTAGGGTAGGAGGGTTGCAATGCTGTCACGGGATTTGGAATTCAAGGTAGCTGGTGTTGAGACAGCCTTGCCCCATAGCCCAACTTAGGTATTGACTTGGAATCCTGTTCCCAGGCTCACAGAGGGACCTGAGATAGAAGAATTTACCCTTCTCTGGTTCACTGCCTTGTATGTAAAATGGGGAAAATAGCCTTTCTTGCTTCAAAACCCTATCAAAGGAGCTACTGTTTGCCAGGTGGAAATTGCATACCTTTTCAAATGCACCTCTTTCCTTTTCCCATCTGATATCACCACCTGGGTGTCCAAGTCTGGATGTTTAATATCTTTGCATCAACCTGCAGACTTGCTGCATCATGTGAAAACAACCCATCTGTAAGATCTTTTCAGTGCATCTTAAGATCCAGGTCTTGTCTCTGCATTGCCCCTACTATTGGGGGAGTTTGAGACAATGAGCAGCATCTGATTTCATACAAAAACAATCGTGAGGGCAGCCCTGAAACTGTCCTCAAAGCCAGCACAGAGGAGCAAATCTGTGTGCAGAGACATGTAGGGTCTGCTATTTTCAGCAGAGTGCCAAATGCCTACTTTAGAACATGAGTTTTGGAGGCTTGACGGCTCTGGGTCTTTCAGAATCCCTTGTTTCCACTATATCTTCTATCAGATCTGCTAAGGTTTTTCCTGTTGTCTACTGCTTGGGGAATCTTCATGGAGACTTGGGAGCTTGTATTTTATGACAGGCCATTCATTTGCTATTGAATGCTGAAAGTACACTCTGCAGTGGATGGAGGATGTTCTCTGAGCCTTTCTGGAAAAAATTACTCATTTCATGGTTTATGTATTTGCAGAAGATGAGATTTAGTGATCCAGGTAATCCCTGGTTTTGTCTTGCCATGTTCCTAGGATTCAGTGGAAGTGGATGGCTCTGTGTGCCATGAAAAGCAGATTCCCTTGAGGTATCAGAGCCCCAAGAGGAGGAGGCACATCCAGGTGGCCCAAGTACCAGGCTAGACCTGAGGGTTTTACCATTATCATTGTTTTCATATGGCAAAAGCTTTTCTGGGCTTTGTCTACCTAAATTTCCTGAGTCAGTGAGAGTGTCAAGTGACAGCTTGTATTCACCAAGCACCAATCTCCTTACTATAATTCAGTGCTCAAATGGAAATGACAGGAAAAAATACAATCCCCGTGGTGGTTTCAGGCTGTTGAAATTCTCACATTACAGCAAGACAACCCAATTTTGGCATTTCTGAATACTTGCCAATGCAGAAGCTGGCTCCTGCCACTTGTGAGCATTGATTTTCTTTGTGCACTAGTGAACAAGGTGTGTTATCAATATATTTATTAACACTCCTTGCTCTGAATCAGTCATCCTCACCTGTATGAAACATTCCCTGTGTGACTTTGACAACTTCAATATTTAGTTTTGGCAATTAATTGGATTCTTATACCATGCATTAGTGTTGGGATTTATGCAAGAAAGTTCAGTTCTCCAGAGATAAGCTGAAGGCAGACGGCACTGTCTCTGTCTTGGCATTCATGAATCGTATTGATTTATATTTCCAGACATGTGCCATTGATCCTATTTCTTTATCTTGGTGCATTCAATGTAATTCTTCCTCCACAATCTTGTCCAAGCAAGTGCATCAGAAAGATCACTGCTTCCAGCCAAGTGCTCAGAAGCAATTCTATTTTATACCAGTCCTGCATGCACACGAGGTCATGAGAAAATGTTATAGAAAGGAAGCAGATGCCCCAGACCCAACTCTACAGAGTGCTGTGGACTTACAGGACACCCACAGGTGTCCTTTTCTGCTGACTGCAGTGGGTGTAGGACTTTTGGCTTCCTACAGACTCAACTTTCAACTCCCAGGGTTTTACAGTATAACAAGGGAAACTTTTAGGGTTTGATTATTCTTACGTGTACATATGGCAATCTGTAGGAAGGTGTTCTAACAAAGGAAATTCTGGCAAGATAAAACTTCATGTCGATCTATTGTTTCAGACATCTTGTTATGTGCTCTGTTACAGTTTACTGTAAATAATAACAGCTTATAACAGAAACTAAATTGCAATGATGTTTTGACTGACACATGTCATATAATTTCACTTAAAATGTTATTTTCCAGTGCTTCTCAAATATCATGATAGTATGCTGAAGTGCAAGCAAATTTCTTCCTAAGGTGGAATTTGCAAGAGGGTGGAAGTTCCCCTTGCTGCACAACTCCACTCAATGAGATGTAACCCACTAAGGGCTTGGCTCAGGGATTTGTAAAGGCGATGAAACACAGCCTTATTTTCTGCCCTACGAATTTCCATATTTTTGGGACATTTGTTCTAGAGAGGAGCAGGAGTGGTATGGTACAAAGTGAGGCCTTCAATGCCTTTACACATCCTTGAACGTGAGTGAAAAGGACATGCAGAATCAGTGGGCAGCTGATGATGTTACGTCAGTTCAAGATGAGCAGTGACACTGAGATCTGCAGAATCATTCTGGGTTGTATCCATGGGATTAAGGACCAGTTTGATGTGAGGCAGAGTATTTCACAGGTGACAGAACCTCCTGGTTGTTTCCATACTCCATTCTTCACGTTCACTTTCCTTGACAGGCTACTGTTCTTTCATCACCCTTTCACAAATGTTTCTTCTAATTTCCCTTGGGGCAATTTTCATTGAATTCCTCATTATGGTAGTGCCAATACGCATTAGACAGGGTGGATTCTGGTGTGAATTACAGCTGCTATTTGCAGATTGCACTGTGGACCTGTGCTGAGGGCAGTAGCCACCAAAAGCCACGTGTACCCCGGGAGAGGGAGCATCTCTTGTCCGTGGGGAGCAAGCTGAGTGCTCCTCAAGCCTCCCAAACCCAGCACATGGACTTGTCTTCCTGCTTGGTCCCTTCCCTCCTTCCTTCCTTCCTTCCTTCCTTCCTTCCTTCCTTCCTTCCTTCCTTCCTTCCTTCCTTCCTTCCTTCCCTCCTTCCCTTCCTTCCCTTCCTTCCTTGCCTTTCTTCCTCCCTCACTTTTCCTCCTTCTATTCCCCCTCTGTCTTCTGCCTCCCTTTCCCCCTTCTTTCTGTCTCTGTTGAGATACTTCCTTGGCACCCAGTGATATTATGTTCTCCAAACACCAGAGCAAAAGGCAGTGCCATGCCAAAAAAACTCATCTTGTGTCAATACATTAACATTCCCAAAGTCTTTTGCCTCATGCTTTTTCTTCTTCCAGAAGGAAAATGCTGCTCCTCAGTTCTTCATATTCTGCATATCAAAAATGTCAACATACTCTCTTTCTGATAATTTCAAAAGAATATTCATTTACGGTAAGGAATGAACAAATCTGCTGTCCTTGGCATCAGGAAAAGCTATGCACATAAATTTAGGGAATACCTAATATACAGACAGGAATTTTTTGGCCTGTACTATGTCTAGTAACACACAAAAACTTTGTAAGCTCCACCATGAATCTAGAAATGTGTGGGTGAAAATCATTGAGCTGACAGGCTTCCAAAGCAGAACATTGTGCCTCCTACTTCCTCTGAGGCCTTTCCTCCATGCAGCAGTTTTAAACACCATCAAGGGGTGTAAGGAAGGCTCTGAGAAGCAACTATCAATAAAACCAGGGCAGAAAGAACTGCAAAGATGCCATTATCACAGCTTTATGCCATCATTTATAGAAGTATCTTGTACAACACTGCAATGAAAAACATCTGGCTTGTTTCCCACCACATGTTGGTGGCCCAAAACAGGTATAAGCACCATGCCAAAAGTCTAATGACCCAAAATGTTGAAACATACACAAAAAATATTGGGTGCACATGTGCCATTGAAAAGATGTAATATTGCCCTTTTTGAACGCTACAGAACAGTTTTCTATTCCACATTTTGAAAGATCAAGTGTAGCCCTGGTCAGTACTGAGGGAACGACATAATTCCAGTTTGACCTGATTTGCTTATATAGAAGGTTGTAACATGATAAATTCTGGCATGTGAGAGAAGGGGAAATTACCTTAATTCTTCATGGAAGCATACTGCCTTATTGTGTTGTGTCTGCAAAAATATAACTCACTCACAAAGAGTGGATTATAATATTATGACTTCATTTCAGATCTTGGGCAAAATAATTTTCTCTCCAAGTGATATTGATGCAGATTTACCAACTCTTTTCTTCTTCTTTTCTTTTGTTAAAAACTTCTGTACAGTCTTCCTATCTATTGACTGGAGCCTATGCTGGCATCATTTCTTAAACTTCAAAAATCCTATGGTATCTTCTCACTGATGACACATAAGAGCTTCATTTCTTCTATATTTCTCCTCAGCCCCAGCAATGAAGACTGATTAGCCTAATTCCTGAGGTATTTTTAACCATGTTAAGAATGAGTACATCATCAGGGTATCTATAATGACAGAAGCAGTTCTTCCAAAACAAACAAGTCTCACCAGGTTTGGAGACCAGTTCACTTTCCTGGGCTGGGGATTTGAGAGCTGACTGATCACTGGTTGAAGTGTCTATGCTTCAAGCGTGAGTGCAAATGAAATGGGTTAAAGCCAAAGTAGCAGTGAACACAATGATCTGGGAGGAGACCCATGGCTCCTGTGGCCAGCACATCCCAGCAGTTGCTCAGTAGCTCTCTTAAGTGCAGCCTGAATATGCAATGTATAACCCTGTAGAGTGTTACATACGTGTGTTGCATGGCAGTGATGCTGCTCAGCAAAACCTGAACCTGTTCCAGTCTTGCCAAGAAAGTGTAGTACAAATTTATTGGTTTGTGTGTATGTACATGTATGCATTTCTATGTATACACACAGGTTGTCAGACAGTGCAAGAACCGTCCATCTGCCTTTCATTGGTGTCATGGCTGGTAAGTCAGGTACTGAGGTTTTCTTGTGCTGTACCTGTGCAGCTTGTATGCATTCCTCTTCAAAACACACATTTCAAGTTAGCACCAAAGACGTGATAAGCAGGGTCTGGATATGGTGTGGAAGTGCAGCAAATTATTTGGGAAGAAAAGAAAGTTTTAAACTTCTTGAGATGTTCATAAAGAGCAAGCACTTAAATGACGTCGAAACCAGCCTTTTGAATTTCAGTTTGTAAATGCCAGTTGATGGGATTAGAGTCACAGTTTCGTTCTGGGTGAACTCATCCTTTTATTAATGTTAAATTCCTGAGTAAGCATCTAAGATGTAACAGCTAATCTTATTTGTAAAATTATCTGTTGGATTATTATTAAATTACTTCATTGCCTTGTGGCTTTGTCAGAATAATACTTTATTATAAGCATGACAGCCTAAGGAAAAAGGCACTACATAGGCTGGTGGAAGAAGTAATATGTTTTATAAAATAATTGATATGATAGGGGGAACTGGCTAAACTTTAAGATACTTAAGCCTTTCTTCAGATTTCAAGGTTTGAGCACCCAAAAGGCGGTCTAATTTTTCCAACTCTCTCTGTTTGTCTGATGATGTCAACCACTTTCTGCTTTGTTAAAGTTGGTACTGGTTTCTCAGAACAAAGGGGGACCTGCAGGTTTCAGTGGACCTGCCAACTGATAGACCACTCTAGATTGACTCATTGCAATTAAAAATTTCCAAAATAGCATCTAGGGTTCATAGACACATTCATGTATTGCAAATAACCATTGTAGAATAATTTATTAGCTGTCATAAATCCTTTTTTTTTTGCATTGATTTACCAGTAAATAACTGTTTTAAAAAGGTAAGTCTGTAGTTGATGACTGTGATTTCTTAAATACTACTTGAATTGTGGCAGCTTGGTGACATTTTTAATATATGTGCCACCTGAAACAATTAACTTTTCCCTCATTTAGTTTTCTCACTGTACTTAAATGCCATTGCACGTCTCTGTTGGTGTATGTGCAGCTGAGTTAAATAAAAATCTTGATCAGAGTCAAATTCTTTCTTCCTTAATGCACTTTTCTCATCACAGACCACATTGAAAATACCACTTTTTAAGAGGTAGGCTTATTCCAGTCACCATCTGAACCAACCTGAATCCTTTCACAAGTGATCCCTGCTTTCCATATGTGTTACTTCAACTCATTTGGGGAACAGATTTTGAACTTTGATTAAAGCATATGTTTATCCATGGCTCTACATTCACTAATCATATATTCAACTACATCCATTGAAAGGGTATTAACATAGCACACTGTATCATAGATTCACTTGGCCTTTTTTATTATTTTGATGGAATTTGCTATCATTTTTCTGGTCAGAGGTATACCTAATGCTCCAGATGCTCTGCCTCAGACTTCCAGGGGAGAGTGACAAGGAGCAGCTTTTGGTCTCTGGAGGTATTGCAGAGGCACCCTGGGACACGCAGAGCTGCTGCTAGTCCAAGGGAGAGTGAAATTGTGCCTGTTTCTTCTTTCCTGAAGCCACAGCTCCAGACCACGGTGCTGGCAAGCAGGCTTGGAAGCAATACTGGGGAATATTTTGCCATCTCATGGCAGTTCACAAGAAAAACAGCTCTAAGTGATCAGGAACACCCAGATACCCAGAAGGAGCAAAGCTGGAATGGATGATTTCTGGTGCAGTAAGTGCAAAATGGCACTAAATAAAGAAATGTGCTGAGTCATTCCTCTGATGTTTCCAGCATTTCTTCTTATTTCTTTTTCTTATTAGGAGGCCTCATTGTGTGCATCACTTCTCCTTCACAGACTATCTCTGCACTTGGACTCCTTGAAAGTCTATACAGTAAGCTATGCATAACATTTTTTTATGTTATGGTCTATAGCAGGAAAAATAGCTTCTGATGGTGAATATGTAGAGGGGTTACGTCTGTTATACATAAACTCAAAATTAGCTAATACCAATCCAGCATTGGATATCTGTTATGCAAGTGTTGATGTAACTTAATGAAGTGCTCTCAATTCTTGATAGCTTTGTTATCAAGTATGTCCTTACTGATCAAAGCTTTCACAAGTTAACCTGGATTTGGGGGAGATATTTTCATTGCTCAGATCTATCTGCTTCTCTAGGTCCTTAACTCTACACTTGCAGCATTTCTAACACAGCCCATGGACTTTGTGAATGGCACCTCTGAAATTACTGATTTTGCTTTGGAGTGGCAACAGTTGCTGGTAAAGAGAAGAACTGGGATTATATGTGGGATATACTAGCTGTGCTTGTGGTATGTTGGAGGAGAAAGTCATGTTTCTAGGTTTAACTTGTAAACATGGAAACAAAATTTTTCTGGTGGTGTCTTCTAGCATACTAAGATTGCATTGGGTTTTGTGCCTTGGAAAAAAATGCGAAGTTCCTCCCAGTAAAAGCATTTTGATGCTAACACCATTAAATGGGTAAATGATTGGGAATATCCAAGAAAACTTCCCTGTAGCTCCCTAGTAGACAGTAAAGACCTCATACATACTGTAGAAAAATCTAAATAGTCCTAAAAGAACTTTAAACTTTAAATAAATTACCTTGAATTATGAAAATATGAGTTACAAAGAGAACTTGGGAGAAAACAAAGGTAACAGTTTGACAGCTATGACCTGTCAGAATCAGATACTCAAATCATACTACACCAAACACTCCCATCCCACCTTTTATTTAGCGGAGATTAATGAGAAGAGATGACCATGTTGAATAGAAAGTGTTCAGCTGTGTAGGTGTTTCAGTTAGATAACAGATTGGTAGTCAGTGACCTTTTGTAAATTTTAGAGAGACCTCACATTGATACTTATCTCAAGTGCCATCAGAATATAGTATTAGTGTTTGCATATACGTAATTTCTTTCTTCATTTGTGTGTGTGTAGCACAAGTGATATATTCACTTTGGAAGTATGAATGAATAAAACAGATCCGCAGTAATCACAGGAGAAGAGGCTGATACGAATACTAACTACAGTTCCCTTAGATAAAGAACATTCACCTGCACTAAATCAAATCATGGGTTTAAAGTTTGAGTACTAAATTAAAGTTTTATTCCCTGGAGGTCATATTATTGTGAAAATAGTAAGTTGTTGAAAGAATCACCTAAATGAAAGGTTTTCTTTTGCCTTCTTGTATTTCAGTGAGGACATTATACAGGTCATGCAAATAGATGAGAAATTGGTAACTGAATGCAATGTAACTGAAATATTTTTTTGCCTTGGTACTTTATTTATAAATTTATATGAAAGGCAAGCTGTACACACATCAGAGTTAGAGTGAGAAAGCAAGAATCCCAGCTTCACTTTTAGAACAGGTATTTATTACTCAAAGAATATTCAGCACCCTAGCTTTGGCTAAAGGAACAAAAGTGGAATGAAGTGTGCTAGTTTAGGTGACTGGGTTGCCTTCCTAATAAACAAGTTTTGGTTTAGTGCTTCTATTTATAAAATCCTGTTTATTAGAGTTCTTATTTATTTCATAACATTAGTAGTAGCAATGCAATAAATAGAGAACTTATAAAACATCCTGTTCTTTATCCTGATTGACTTGTTGCTTTTCTTGGTAGACTACACATTGGAGAATCACTTTTGGTCAAAGAAGAAAGGGAGTTCCCCTCTCAAATGTGAAGCAGCATCAGTATTTCAAGGAAGAAAGGAAAGCAAATCTGATACTTCAGAAGAACAGGAGATACAAGGTAGAAAAGATGTTTCCATCTGCCTTTTTCATGGTATGAGGAAATAGTTTACTGCAAAAATAAAAAGGCTTTGACTCATTCTTCCTTCTTAGTGAGAAAGGAACATCAGCCACTAATAGCTAGATGTGCTAAAGTAAAGCTTAGGATGGCCACTAATTCATGTTTGGACATTAATAACAATATAAAAAACAGTAATAAAGGTTTGTCATAACAGATACTGCAGCTGTCTACATCTATTAGGTAAATAACATATTCTTCATTAAAGATCTACTACACGTATGTAATAGAATTAGGTAACTCTAGTTGCACTAGGTTCACATGCTGTCACACACACAAAGCTAGGTAGAGAGCCACCACATCCATTGCCTTGTACAAAAGCAAAATTTGTTTTTCATTCAAATTACACACAGTGGTGTGGTTATGTTCTGCATTCCTCACATCCCAAAGGTTACAGAACTGCCCTTCAGCCTCTCAGCTGCTGCTTCCCTGGCTTGTGTATACAGATGTGACTCCTTCCTCCTCCTTTTTTTCTCAATTCCCTTTAAGAGATATATGTGTGCGGTCCTTTGAGCCAAAGGGCTCTTCCACCTCTCTTTGCTACCCTGTCTCCCTTTCCTCCTTGCCAAAATACTTTCCACCTTCCTGCTATTGGAAATTCAATGTTTTATACACTCACATTCTGTATATTTCTTTCCTACCTGTTCCTTGTGTATGGACATGGTGCTGCTTTAACTTTTAAAAGCTATGATTCATGAGAATTTGATAGTTACTACACTGCAGTATTATCTGCACTCAGCTGCATCAGGATCCATATGCCATTGGCTGTCCATTCACATTATCACTTCCAAAATCAACTGAGAGGAAATAATGAAATGAGGGGAGATAAAAACAATTAGATTAATTGTATTATATAAAGCATAATGTAACTAATTACTTGTTGTTGACATGTAATATTGACTACACAATTACACACTTATGCCTTCATCATGTATCCTGGGAACTGAAAACAAGGCAATCCATTTGTTGATAGGCAGTAGTTGCTAAAATCCTGTTCAGTATACATGAAATTAGCTATTCCTGCAGTTATACCGCCCTGTTCTTGCTCCGTCTCATCTATATCCTTATTTTGACAGGCATTCTCTCACTCTCTCTGACCAACCCATTGCAGAAAGCAGAATTTCTCTTGCTGTAACCTTTGTTGCTTCGTGTCCTTCTGCTCCACACTGCCAGGAGGAATCCAAGCTCACCTTGCTCTTGGCACTCACTAAAGAGCTGAAGGCAGCAACAGCTTCTGCCTCCCTGCACCAGCATCAGCCTGCTCTGGGAAGAAACCCTCTTGTATATGGGCAGCCCTTTGCAGGCCATGAAAACCAGCTCCCTAACCACCCAAATGTATCCTAACTATCATAGTATGTTTTTCCTTTTACAATGTGTAAAACTGATTTTTTAATAAATTTATCTTGTTTGTTTGTTTGTTTGATGTTTGTTTAAATAGGATATTGGGGGAAAATCACATATGTCTCCCAAGCATGTCTAACCTATACCTTCACCAGAACTATGTAGATTTTTTTACTGATGTAGATGATGTTGTGAGAGACAGTGAATATTTGAGTACTGCTGGTGTCCTTTGTAGGAATGGCACCTAGGAATGTAAACCTCATTTTTTATGAGTACATATATTATTTCATATCCTGAAATTGAACTTCTAGATTTTTCTTTATGTGTTCATGAAGGGCAGAAGGCAATTATTTTCTTGCAAGCTATATCACTTCAAACATCTAATATAGTATAGGTGACAGTGAATCATTAAGGAACAATGCATCAAAAGCAGGAGGGATGCAGGCCACTTGTGTGCAGCTTTCGTCCAGCTTCTGTCAGCATTTTATGATAGTGGGTCACAGCATCTGTAAAATATTCCACAAAGTATTTTTAAGTAGAACAAATTTATGCCAAAAGTGTATCAGAGGCTGTATGCCTTTTCCCTAAATCCAGCATTGCCATTCAGCTGCTTTCCACAGTAACCTGAAGATCTCCTGGGCACTGCGGTTACTTAGTGCGGTTTACTTCAAAGGAGACAGGCTGTGCAGAAGCCTCGAGTTCACACAGTGCCTGATTTCTATCTTAGTCACAAATTGGCATGAAAACCACTGTGCATCTGTGGCTGCCCGAGGGGCAACACATTCAAATGCAGGGCTCTGCCCACTGCCAAGGAGGCAGCACAGGGTTCTGGCCTCTGCATGAGCCCCAGCAGCTCCTTATCAATGAAAAGGTAAATGCTTGATGTTTTGAGGAAGATATTACACTTAGAGTACAGACAAGATTCGCATGTAATGCTAAACTTGTCAAATATCATCTTTCACTATAAGCTACTCTTGAAAAAATACTTGCTTGAAGAGGTACGTTCGTATTTTTCATTCAATGGAAAAATAATCAGGGGGCCTCTGACAAAGTCTGCTCTCTGGGTTCAAGTTTGTCCCTCTCCATACTTCTGGGAGAGTCTTAATCCGATGTTCACAGGAGACAAGATGAGTGTTGAAATACTGCAAAGTATTCCTAACAGTAAGTTTAAGTTTATGCAGTTTAAACCACTTTAAAATGGTTGTGTAAGTTTAACTGCTGTGTAAGTTTACTGCTGTTGTGTTTTATGTGTTTACCAGAAATAGCTCCTTCATGAGATACCAAAGCTCTTGGCAATTTTTTACATTTGAATCAATACTCTTACAGGGTCTAGTAAAAAAAATATGTTGGCCTGCATTGGTGGTGAAATGTATAACCAAAGAATAAAGATTGTCAGGAACCTTTAATATTCAGTGAAGGCAAAAATGAAGGAATTCACCATTTTTATGCCCTCTGTATGTTAACTTCAACTGCTTATCTCTTTTCTGGACTTATTCTTCAGCAGCTTGTGTGCAGTCGTCATTAAAGTCATCATGCTGCTTTTTATGGTACAGAATATACATATTAATTAGGGTTAAGCAGGTTTTTTACACGTGTTTTGGTCCCATCCCAACCCCCAGTTCTTATAGTATCAAGAAAACTGCCTTGCTGCAAAATCTGTTTACCACCTGAGTGTCAGCATCTTCCTATGTTAGCAAACCCAAAGAGAAACCAAGGTAAGATCACTGTAACTTTTGCACTTTGATTTTTTTTTTTTTAATCCGTAAGCATAACGATACTTTTTTGTATCCCAAAATGTAAACACCACCTATCCTTTTGCCTAACTAAAAACCCCACATATGGCATATATATAGCGTGTATTTAAATATGCTTCTCATCACATAGCTAAGATTCAAGCTATCTTGTTAGGTTTGAAACATCAAGAACTTATTTAACTGAAAAAATTACACAAGTATCTGTCTTGCCAGAAATGAGGCATATGTGATGCTTCATAAATACATAAGCTGGGATCCTCATGTTGCAGTACTTAAATCCTTTTTTTCCCCCTTTTTCTACTGCATGGATTTCAGGTCTCTGTGTGCATTGAATTTTGTCAAGTTATTGCCCTGTCATTCAGCCTCCTAAAGCCCTGACACAACTCTTCGACAACCTGGCATCATCAGCAAAGTTGCTCATCTCACTCTCCACCCCTGTTTTTCCACAGGGTCACGTTCAGGGATGTGCTGGAGAGCCCAGGTCCTCACCCTGGTCCCTGCGGAGCTGCACTGGCAGCTTTCCTCCACGGCAGCAGTTAACTATTAACATTCATACTCCCCTCCCCCATTTCCTACCTGTTAATTATTTATCAGACTTTATTATTAAGCCGTTCTTTTAGGCTTAAGCCTTCTTTTAAAGCTCAGGGTTTCTTTTAAAAGCCTTTACGGGACTTGGCAGAAGCCTTCTGGAAATCTCGTAGACTGTATTAACTAGATCTTCATTGCTTACTGATCCCTTTAGAGTGACATCAACAGCCTCAAAGGACTTTAAAAAGCCTTTCCAAGATAAAGCAAACAAGATTATTTGGAACTGGCTTTTTTTATCGGGGGGGAAA